>VICI01000999.1:0-27118 GCA_019593645.1 Akabosia matsudoensis | reverse complement strand
TTTTGCATAGGTTGTAAAAAATGGCACCAACCAGCCAAAAAACCCAGGTGAAGCAACGAGTTGACGGGAACACGGGTATAACTCAGCCCGCCCGTAAAGAAATTTTGTGTGACGGATGGTATTATGATGTGACCGAGTTTGCTAGGCGTCATCCGGGCGGAAGTATAATTGACTATTATACAAAAACCGGGGAAGATGCTACTCTCGCCATTCAACAGTTTCACCAACGGTCTCAAGCAAAAATCAAAGCTATTTTGAAGTCTTTCAAGAAAAGGCCTGCAGAGGACCGCGAGGGTAATTCAAGTTTTAACAAATGGCAGTTTTACTAGTTGTTCAAGCATTCTATTGATTTTATTTGTATTCTTTTAGTATTTTCAGACCCAGAGAAAGCAAAGAGGCACAAGGCCCTAACAGAAGACTTCACAAAGTTATATCTCGAGTTGGAAAAGGAAGGCTTGTTCAAGCCCTCATACATTCACAACGTTTACAGAGTTTCAGAACTGATCGTCATAGGATATGTCGGCTACCTCCTCCTCTTTTCGTCCAGCTATGCAGTCAAATTCCTAGGTTGTGTCGCTTCTCGGCTTGGCTCAGGGTCGCTCTGGCTGGGTCCAACATGAAAGTGGACACCATTCCCTCACAGGAATACCCAAACTGGACAGAGTTCTCCACGATGTCATCTTCGGTACGAATTCAAAAGTTTCTCACACTTTAGTAGTTCATTATTATGAAAAACGGGTGGTCAATTAATTGTTATTTGCATGTACATAGGCATTGGTCTGGGTCTATCCTCAACTTGGTGGAGACGTGGTCACAATAGGCATCACGCAATGCCCCAGCGATTGAAACATGACGTCGACCTGGACACTCTCCCACTCATTGTTTACAACGTCGACGTTGCCAAGAATCCCAAACAGGGAAAAACATTTTTAGTTCAAAATCAGGTAATAATCGATTATACTTATTCACTCTCGTGACTGTTTCATAAAACGATTGTCTTATTCAATAATTACTTTCCCACCATGCATGTAACAAACTTGTCTTGTGTGATTTTTCCTTTTCCAGAAATATCTATTCCTTTTAATCGACACGTTAATTGGAACTTTGTCATGGCAGCTGTACATGCATCCTCGCTATATTCTCAAGCATGGCTACTACCTCCAAGCCGTGTCAATTGGAGTCCATTACTTACTCGCGTTTTACACGGGATTTTGGGCCTGGCTCATCTCAACATGGCTCATGTCCATTTATCTTTTCGGCAACTTTGCCCTCTCTCACACTCACTTGCCAGTGACGAAGGAGCCCACTCATTGGGTGGAATACGGGCTTCTTCACACGGCGGATGTGGAGCAAAGGCCGTGGTGCAACTGGTGGATGGGCTATTTGAACTATCAAATTGAGCACCATTTGTTTCCAACCATGCCTCAATTTAGACATCCGCGAGTTCATCAACGCGTGCGAGCCTTGGCTGAAAAACACGGCATTCCGTATTACGTCTACTCCTACAAGGAAGCTGTTTATAAAACTTTTAAAAACTTGGAGGATGTAGCTGAAGAATTTAAACATATGCAAGGATAATTTTAACTATCATCATAGCCCATAATATTTCGATAAAATATTACATATCACATGCTAAGTATACATAATTATGTCATTATTATTAACAATGTGCGGATAAAGATATACAAAACTAAAATATAATACTAAAGGCGATTTTACCAAAAGATTGGTCTGCGATTGCATGTACTCAACTCATTTTCATGAATCATGAAAGATTGAAATTGAAACGTTAATTTGTATGCATGCAAACTCAAAGTAGCCACCGATTTGCGTACGCTATGCATTTTTGGGACAAAACAGCAGCGCCAAGCGCCAACGCTTTGCACCCTATCCTGAGAATGGAGATGCTATATTCTGCGTTCGTTCGTTTGAAGCGAACAAAATATACCGTTGACAATGTTTACATGGCAACCGATAAAGAAAATTGATGTCATATGAAAATCCCATGTCGGATTGATCGTGGTAGTAGGGTCCGTATCTTATTATTGCAATTTTGAGGTAAGTTGAAGTGGCCGAACAGACTAAGCCAAGTAGTTTATGCAGTGGTCAGCTGTAGAAAGTGTCACCCACACATAAAATTTTCCGGAGTCCTGGTCGGTGTAAAGAAAATGGTAGATGGTTAAATTAAAGTAAAAATAAGTAAAACCAAGCAACAGGTAGATAAAGATGAAGACGTTGACGGAAGCTATTCACCAAAAGTTTGTGGATGTTAACTGTGATGTCAACACGAATCCAGCAGGATTTGTGATTATAGCTCCAAAGATTGACATTCGGAATGGGATTCCTCCGGTGCTGGTAGGTTGTCATTGTGATCTTCATGGGCGAAGGGGAAATGAAGGCACTAAAATGCTTTTATTGTACACAGGTAATAAACTCTGCGAATGTGAACAAAGCTGGTAATCCAGACGACCTGACGACATACCTACGGAGTGTTGTGGAGCTTGATCTGTCCCGAAATGTGATAACCGATTTGGAAGAGGTTTGATTGAATATAGTATTTTAAGCAGTAATGGCCGAACACGTCTGCATGGAATTTTTGTCCTCAAAAGATTGGAAACATTCTTGAACATGCGCCAAAACTGGGGTTTCTGAATCTAGGCTTCAACCCATTAAGCGACGCAGTGTTTCCGAGGTCGTTTCCGCAAGTGCCATCCTTGAAAACAATTATACTAATTGGATGCCGACCATCATGGGAGGTTGTATGGCGGTTCTTGTCGTATGCTGAAAATGTTGGCGAGTTACATTTATCTTTGAACGATTTTGGCACTGTGAATTTACCAGAAGAGATGTTGACAGAAGAAACATTTCCACGCGGATTTGGCAAACTGGTCAAGCTAATGTTTGACAATAATCCGATTTCGTCGTGGGATGAAGTGGCCAAGCTTGGTTAGCGGAGCATATAAAACTACTTATTCCAGTATATAAATTATGTTGTCACGGAGATAATTTCCTTACTGTATGATTTCCTATCCAGGGAAGATCTTTCCCAATTTGAACCATCTCAGCTTGACAGGCTGTCCAGTCAAGAGTATTCCATCTAACGGAGGCTCGTCATTTCCCAACTTGGAAACAATCTGGATCTGTAACTCTGAAATATCTGAGCTGGAAGATTTTGAAAACTTAAAACTGTTCGAGAAACTTGTGAATTTACGTGTGAATGGAATTCCTCTTTTTGCCAATTTTTCAGGTAACCGTCTATCCAGGATTTAGATAGATATGAACATAAAACTTAATTTGATCCTATTTTTAGAGGAATCTCGGAGACAACACTACATCGCTTTGCTACCTAACATCCAGGTTTTGAATCGCGGACGACCTGTCACCGATGAAGACAGGTTAACTGCTGAGAGGAACTTTATCAGATACTATCAAGATGAACCTGATCCCCCAGCCAGATACAACCAGCTCAAAACGATTCACGGGGAAGTGCCAAAATTAGTCGATGTAGACTTCAAACCGCCAACTAAAGTTAGCTTGCTCATTTACGATCATGACAAGGAGCCATTTCGCTTTGAGGTCCACGTGAAGAAATCAGTGACTCAACTGAAAGTAATTAATGCATAGTATTTTTTATATTATAGTACCTGAAAAATCCGAGACGAAAATTCGTTTTTGAATTTTTTTAGGAACTTCTAGAGCCTCTCGTAGGATTGAAGGTGACCTGTATGGATCTGTACTTCCGAGACCCTGGAGATCACTATGGTGGAAAAGAATTCATGAGATTTCCCGATAAGAAGCTGTACACTTATCACATCAAAGAAGACGACGAGATATATGTGTACAAAAAAGGAACTGTTTGTTGCGGTTCAACTGTGATACATTAAAGGTCCTCATTTGTAGGACTGGTGCGTTAACGGAATAAATTTGCTTGCAATTTTATTCGGGTGTGTGCGGCGAAATGCACACGAAAATTTCTTAAAGCTTTACAGGACCGTTTTCCCAGTTGATTATCGTTTTAACTGGGTGTAATAATATAATTAGTATATTTCGCTATACGATATATTTACAATTAACTCTATGTAACACCACCTTTATCAGTCTAACTTACAGTGTACAAGGGCATTTTTATATACACTAGTTCGTCAATTTAATTAGCATTTTCAGTTATTTAATTAAATGAAGTATTATTTTACTTGATTTTTGGTGAGTTTTGTATGGATTGCCGTTTTCTTGTTGATATTTTTGATTTTGCAGTTTTGTTTGTTTTAAAGTATTTAGTTACGAGCAGTACATTACAGTCAATTCATAACTAACACTTCAGTATTAACGTTACTAGTGATTTAAGACAACATCGAATGAATAATACGTTGTTTGTTAATGAATGCGAAATATTCATTGTCAAAGAAAAAAATAAATAACATTTGAAAAAGTATCATTTCATCTGAAAGGTCCATTTTCTTATGAAAATTGCTAGATAGGTACAAATTATGTAGTTTCTGATTGCTGACAAGTTTATAGTAGAGATTAGTAAAATTATTAAAACTATCTGAGCCCATTGCGTCAGATAAACTGAAAGCAACTATGGTTTACATTATAAAAGCAAATGTGATGTGTTGCATGCACCAATGATGTTGTTTTTAAGTCGTATTCGTTAATTTCCTTTGTTTGCTTCTACGAATGAAAACAAAATAGGTTTGTGTGTTCTTAAAATGTAGATAATGCTTCCTTTGCACTCGCATATTAGTACAAATTACTTGTAGCAGTCTTTAAATCCTATTTATATTTTTCACTTAAACTAAATTCGTTTGGATTTAGTTTCCAGGCGATTGACATATCTGTGAGGAATTGGCATTGACGTTGCAGCGGACTTTTATGTAGCACCACTCGTCAGTAATGCATTGGATGATTTCATTTCGACATGAATTTCATCTTCGTCTTGAATATTGTAAGAATACAACTGTTTCTGAGGGAATCTCATTTCCTCCCGACCCACAACTTCTCTCATTTCAGAATCTACATAAAAAAGTCGCATTTTTGATGATGGTAGTCCAACAAATGGCTCTAAATGGTTCTGTACAGCAAAAAAAAATTATAAAATTATTATATCAACCATGTACTAACCTTATTATTATCTGTACAAATTTAACACGCATTTACCTTCAGTTCTGTTGTTGTCAGATACACACTCAAAGATCTCTCTGTAAGCTGGTCTCCATACTGTATTCTCACTTTCACCCGTGTAGTTGGTTTCAAATGAACATCTACTAAGGGAGCAAGCTCGCCATGAATGGCCACAAGATCCGCATATCTACATACCATAATTCATTCACATTTATTCCCGGAGAATCAATACAAAATAACATAACAAAACAAATATCTTTGTCATGTTACCGGTCAGGTCTCTCTTCTTGTTGCGAGTAACGTCGAATAAATGCCCGTTCCGAGTCTTCCCGCTCCGTATGAGAAATTGGAGCTCCTCCATTTAACTTTTTAACATTTGGTAACAACGCCACCACCAGTTGGCGTCTCTCATGGGCTATTTGAAAAAAAAAATCACATTAATCTAAATTATATATATCGTCATGGGTTTGAATGGCTTTTGGCAAAGCTCGTTTTCTTCTACGCATCAACACAAAATTTTTGACAAGTTCAAGTATGTCCAACATGCATCACACAAAATCCACTCAGTGAGTGGGCGAAGTTGAATAGTCAAGATGAGTTTTGCAGCGTTTTTTACCTGTCATCTCCGACAGAAATGGTATTCCCTGAAGTCGTAGGTCAGTCATAAGAAGGAAACTTTTTGAGCCGAGATACATCAGTCATTTCTTTCAAGGAAGTGTTTGCAATATTCAAGCTCTGCAGGTTCTCAAAGTTTTGCGATGCATTTTCCGGTATCGACTCAATCGGACAGTCGGCCAAACACAAGTGCCTCAGCGATGGAAAACATAAGCCTTCAAGATAAAGAAAAATTCTTCATAGCAGTTAGAAAAAAATTTAAAATTTCATGGTCAATGTCAGCATTATATCTACATCTATTTCAAATTCTGTGACAGTTGACGTTAACAGAAACGTAAAATAATATTTTTTGTTTGACTACGTCAACAGTGAGTGATCTCAACACGCTCGTTCATCGTTTTGATCACCACCCACATAGCCCTATTTTTACCACCTTCGATATCCTGCAAGCCTGCAAAGGCGTGCTTTTCACCAATAATGGTTTTGTAAAGAAAGTGGATCAGATCAAGCCATATATGAGTATGAGGCTGCATCAGTCGCAAAAACAAAGAGATTGCGTGTTTGATTCCTACCAAGTTTTGAAACGTCTTCCCAACTGGCTATGTGATTGCCGTCGAACATGAGTCTGCGGAGGTATGGAAACGAAGACGCTTCGTCTTCCTCACTAGAGCTTCCATGGCCACTGTCTGTGCTGTCACTGCGATTGCACACAGGAGGTAAATTGAGTCCAGAATTTGAACTTGAAGATGACGAACGCTGAGTGATGGCACTCATAACTCCATTTTTTATCCCTGATAGATCCACGCTATGGAACCCATTGAGAGACAAGTGAAGCTCTTGGAGAGTGGTACAGTGGCGAAGGAGAAACCAACAAGAGTCCCAAGAGACTTGAGTCTGAAATCAAAATGAGGCTGGTCAGCCGAGGAAGGACAGGGAAGCGAAAGGAATTGTCAGGGATGGACAGGGAACCAGATAAAATGTTGAAGCTGAGGTTAAGAAATGACACGGATGGGGTAAACTGAAGGATTTTTGATACCTGCAATAAAAATCAACAATTTGTAAAATGAAATTCTCTACATTAAGATTCTGAATAAAGACCAAGCGTAATGTTTAATGGATTTGTCATGGGTGGTTTTGTAAAATTAAAAGGTTTGCATAATCCTTTCGCAGTAGACATGTCTGTTTGTTTTTTATGTGCAAATAGAAAGCTACTTGTGTTCGACCTTCTGTTGATTTTCATTTCAAGATAGCTTCTTAAATAGCACTGTTTCGACAGATAGAGACAAGAATTACGCATAATATTTATAATGGGACATCCTTATGACGACGGCTGACGGCTCTGATAATGATAGGATTCATCGATAGGGAAAGTGGTCTAAGCAAAAACTCTTCATCGAAAATCGAAACCTAATGAGACGCGGCGAGAACCAGATTGAGAATCGTGAATCAAGTTGGTATACCTGCGTAGTGCAAATATACAATTTTGTAGTCAAATGTCATACTATTACACATTTTCTTCTTTTTTTCATTCATTTTTCCATCTTGCCCCATTTAGTATGTAATAAAAGTTATGTACTGTGATCGTAAATAAATAATGGGCTTAGAGATAATTAAGGGGTTTGAATAACGATAAGTGATCAATCTAGATTTCTCCAACTTCCGATGAATCAACAAAGGCTTTTGCGTAGAATATAATACCATATGCCTAAGAAGCCCCTCCAACTTTTGCACCAATGTTAATATTGTACCTGATTTTAGTAATCGTCTCAACTTTCATGTGTGTTTTTTAACTCATAGCATCGTCAAAATCTTCATCTTTAAGAAAAATACTAATTAGTAAGGTAATTACTAGTACTTACTTCGCCCCATCTTGTTAGCTTGTTGTGAGCTAAGTCAATCTCAATCACTCCAGCGCACGTTTTCTTCAACGATGTTTCATCTCCAGCACTATCTACGTCGCATGAATTGAGAACCTATGAAAATTGAAAAGTAAACATTACAAAATAAGTATATCACATAATTTACCAGTCTAAATAGGTATGGCATCATCGCTGACCCAAATTTGAAGTAAACTTAATAAATATGCTCACGTTGTGAGCAAGATTTTATGCCTCGATATATAAGTTACAACTTCTTCTTGACACCTTAAGTGCGGATCAAATTGAATATGATTTTGCGCATTCGTCTTTTTTTGTGTACATATCAGTAGTAGATATTTTTTGCGACAAGTTCTTTACTGGACCTCTAATTCGTATGATAAAAAATAGCTTCGTGCTTTAAGCTCACGAATAAAAAATTTCATTATCAACTCTCGACATCATTATGACTATGGTTACCTCATGTTCCACGTGGTTCACACATGGTAATCATATGGTTGATGTTATAGTAATAGCGAAATGCTTGCTGTGCAGCACTTTATTACAATTATTCGTCAAGGTTGCTACGAGATAAGATGACAGAGACGTTTCTCACAAAGATGTTCGACGCAAAAAAATCGGCTTGTAGAAGTCTATTAGCAATATAGATAGGGTAGGCACTTTTTTTCCTTCTTTTCCTTTTAACTAATTCACACAAACGCGACTGTTCATAAGTATTTTTTTAAGCAAAGTTATTGCTTCAGTTGTTTGTGTGTAGAAAATCGTTAAAAAAATCTGCTTATGTGAATTTCGGTAATCAAACAAGATGCAGAACAAGATGAGATTTTGAGAATTACCTCTTCTTACGATTACCTACAAGCTTGAAAATGTGTTTTTCCTTAAACCGTACTTGGTCTTATCGAGCATAATAATGACAAAAAATGACATTGATAGTTGGCTACTAATTGAGTTTGCAAATGTTCTAAAATTATATACGTGTCCGAAAAAGACAAAACAATCAAAGTCCAAATGAAGTTATGGAATGGTACATGAAATATAATCATGGTACAAAAAAATTCATTATCGTGTAAATTTATCCGGGTGTGGGCACAGAATACTATAAATTCACTCAATCAATACAGCGACCTTGACTTTTGTGTACATTTTGCGCTAGCATAAATCTCACTGCAAAAGTCTACAAAGATAGTGCTTCTTTGTTTGATTTTGTACAGTGTACTGTAAGCCTAATCGTAATATAATACAAATTTAATTAATTAATTTTGTATTATATTTATAAATCTACTGCAAAAGTCTACAAAGATAGTGCTTCTTTGTTTGATTTTGTACAGTGTACTGTAAGCCTAATCGTAATATAATACAAATTTAATTAATTAATTTTGTATTATATTAAATAGATTACCTGTGTCCCTATCCTAAAAGATTTTTCTATCTAATTACATAAGCCTAGGCATATTGCTATAAATAACTCAAAGGTACTCAACGTTTGATCTTGAAAACAAGTGGATGCGGCGAAGCATCACATTACACCTGTTGTACTGCTTGAAGAAATATTATTCCTTCCAGCATTTCCGTTGCAAGCGAATGTTGTAGAGACTTAAAAGACCAACTTATGACTTAAAACCCCGATGCATCTGATATTTTTCTACCCTGCACTAGTGTGAAGCACAAACGCAAAAGGATGTGAAAACAATGATGAATGTACCTAGAATCTTATCAATGGCTCAAAATGTTTCTGCATGCTTGCTCAAGAAGTTTTAACGCGAAGATTTTCAATGATAACTTGGAAACTGTGGAACTGATCAGTATTAAATACGGCTTAAGAAAAGATTTTTGTCCAAAATCTAAATCTCAGATTGTGTTACTGCTTGTTATGAAGGCGCATTGATTCAAATGATTTTGACACTCTCTCTACTTTGAACTATCAAGAGATATTATTTTGCGATTATTCATGCATGTCATATTGATCACTACAGCGTGAGGTATCAAAAGAGTCGTAACTTTTCAAGATGCAATGGTACGTGGTGACCACAAAGTTTTTATATCATGCAACGTATAAATTTCTAAAAAAAAGGTCTGGCTTACAAGTAGTCTTGGTATTGATTTTCTAGGGCCATATCTTGGCACATAGATTCCAATTGGAGCTTCACAGTCATTATCGTCTTGGCCGTATTTGGCCGCGATTGCATCCAACAAGGAAGGCATTATTTACATTGTATGGAAAACAAAAACAAGTGAAAAAAGTATCTTTGTTATCGCGAAAAATCACAAATTAAAGATGTCCAATGGATTAAAACTCCTGCACGATTCTAATTTCTTTTTTTACTTAGAGCTGCATCAGATTACAAAAAAGTGTCACTTTCACAGATCACTGCACTAATGTTCGCGCAAGTTGACATATCAATTTATATATCGAAGAGGATAAACCTTGTCGTTGTCATTGTAGCACGTTTACAGTCGAAGTGTGGTCATCCATCCCATATCCATTCTGACTGAGAGCTCCACTTTTGTTTATGCAGTAGTTCCCTGCAATATCAAAACATTAAATTGTAATGAAGAATATTCAAGAAATGCCTTTTATATTAGTGCTGTGCTGACTGCACTAATTTTGGCAGAGTTCAAAATGGGAAGCACATTTTATTTGAATTGCTGCTTCCGTTCAAAATATTTTTGTTAAAACAAAAAATAAATGAAGTTGTGAAAACGGATGTACGAAGAAAAATAAAATGTAACATTTTTTACTGTTTGGAGTTTTGACCGCAGACCTTAAGTTTGAAACCACGTAGTCATGCTTACTGATTCGTTGTGGCATTTAAATAGTATAGGTATTCATTATCATTAGAAGCTTGATATGCATTTTGTGGCCGCTACACTTTGTTTCCCTAAAAACTGTATAGTTTCATGGAGAATGGTGTTCTGCTGTAAACATTGAGTATATTCAACACGATTATTACCAACGATAAAGCCAGGATTTTCCATGCTATCCATACCGTAATAGACAAAGAAAATAAACATTCGTATTTTGTTTCTAAATTCAATCATATACACTCCCATTACTCATATAAAACACATGTCGTATTCGACAACATTAATATATGCTTCTGCATAATGAGGTTTTCCTTAGAAATAAATTGTCTTGTACTGAAAACTCACACTACGCATTAGTCTACTTTTGTATGACGACTTCCATCCAAAAGTGGGTTACCTACCATAGTAAACATAAGCCGCGTGCAAGTCTAAAAGATGAGTCTGCACACATTTGCCTCGCATGGAACTGAGACATGCTTTCGCAAAGAATAACTTTTATAGACGCAGACACTATGATAATACTTGTCGCATCAAAGTTGCAAGTATCGACACTATTCTAATCTGGCTTTGAGGGTTTCTTCCATCTATTATCGAACCCATAATAGCTTTACTCCAAAACATGGCAACGTAAACAAATTTGTTATGTTTCTCATGCACGCATATTTAGTGCGAAAAAACAGACTCGCGAAATGGGCCAGAACACCGCTGTCAGTGTGTTTCTGAGTGTGTGTGTAAGTTAAATAGTAAACAAAAGTTGATATACTCAAATGCTACAACTACAGTCTAACTCTGGATATTTATGAACAGAAATGCATTGAAACTGGTTGTGCGTGTGAGCTCAGGAAATTTGAAACAAATGTAGCAAAAAAGTAGTTGAAATGAGAACATAAGCAGTGCCCGTCTGCTGTGTATTCTTATTTAGCTTCCGCTCACAAGTAAATACAGAATTTTCCCAATATGAAATTTGAAATAAATGTAGCAAAAAAGTAGTTGAAATGAGAACATAAGCAGTGCCCGTCTGCTGTGTATTCTTATTTAGCTTCCGCTCACAAGTAAATACAGAATTTTCCCAATACATTCGTCATTTTGCGTGCAGAAACGTCCCAAATTTACTCTTTGGCACAATAACCAGTGGACGTTTTTGGCCCATCTAATTTTAGCATCTTTTCGTGTCGAAGTGCCTTTTTATTGATATTCATTATTAGGCTCAAAATGAGTTTGGCACTGTGATTGACAAGTATGAGTAAACTAACAATTTGCCCAGGTTTTTTACTTTCGCTTTTCATTTAAAACCTAATTTACGACACAACGCGTCAAGAGTACTGACACAGCATGATGTGATTTATCCAAACCCTTTTGGTTCCATTTCCCATAGCTTCTTGTACGACACTTCAATGTCTTTAATTTGTTCTCATAAAAAAACTGACTTGCTCCTGAACTGTTTCATAGCGCAAGGTAAAATCTAGGTCCCATAACATTCTCCTCACTTGAACAACGAAAAAAATTGTCACATGGCTCAAAATAAGCAAATAAAATCACTGATGAATAGAATTGACTCGCATACAAGTCTAGTTCATATTGTTTTGCTACTGAAGACACAATGTAAGAAAGATACAAGACTTTTGTGTGTGTACATGGTTTGGGGCTTGACAATGTGCGATAATTTCGCAAGTATCAAACGATGCGCACATGCAATAATTTTTTATTACCTCCTCCTGTGTTTGCCTCACCAAGTTAACAATGAAGCCCAGTCTAATACATTTTTTGGCTTGAAATGTGACCATTGCACCATTCAAGTAAAGTGCCTAGCAATCATCACATATCTGATGGATATGCATGATAGTAAGATTTAGTTACGCGTTCGCGTACGACTTAAGTCACCAATTAATTAAGTTCATAAGACAAACTTATACTGGCGAAATATAGCAGAAATGCTTTTTTGTGGGCAGACGATTAAAAGTGCTAAGTGATATTACAAAATTATCCCCTACGTGTACACATTGCATACTAGGTTGAGTTGCAAACCAACAACAAAGGTTGTTGTTTAGCCAAAACATTGCATTGTGGGTTATGCGGTTTGATAAATTATATAACTTTCAATACAATTTATCCTTCCATATCACATATTTTTTTGATTGTCATATAATAAAATGTGCATATCACACGTTCTTCTATTCAACAGAAGGATTACATGTGCGAGCATAATAGTACTTGCCCAGATACTTAATAAAATTCGACGACAAGGACAATTCCGCAAAGATATATGCGAGTTTTAATCAAATCGGCATGTCCAACACAAAAGTTGCATTCGCACTTGAAATAAGCCAATACAAAATCCTTGCTAGGAATTGTGATGCACAATGCATTAATCATAAATCCAAAACAGGTCAAGCTTAAATTGTACACTGCACTTTGTTAAGATAGCATGATAGACAGATACCAGAACAGAACAGATAAACTGACCGCTTGATTTGTGATGGCATTTGGAATCGCTTACGGCTATCAACACCATTAGTACGATTCAAGTATACCACCGAGTAAACTGATTGCTCAGAAAGCTATTTTTAGCCTTAAAATGACTTTAAATGACAAAGATTCAAAAACATATTTAGGCAAGTAAAATGTTACATTATACTAAAATAATCCATTGGTAATTTATATCTCATTAGAAATTACAAGCGAAACATGCTTCAATGTCGGTTCTCCACAAGTTTTCCGTTTTTTTCGCACAAGCTCAAGAAAACTATATAGACTTAGCAAGACAAAATGAGTTGCTTGCAAGCAACAACGTTGCAAGCCTCTTGCAATGTTCCATAAATCAATGTGTTAGCGTATTTTCCCCATATGACTACTTTTTANTGTTAGCGTATTTTCCCCATATGACTACTTTTTAAAAAACCAATCAGTGTTTCATGTTGATTCCTATATGCTCAATCTCTAAAAATAGTCGAGCTAATGTATTTTATAGGATTTTACAAGAAAAATTTCCGAAGCACAACACTAATTGATTTATTCGATAACAGTAATGCATTATACCATCCTGAGTTACTTACTTGACAAAAATGCCAAACTCTTAATTTTTTGTTTACTTTTGAGGAAACAAAAACGATTCTAAAATAGCACGCTACACAAAAGTGAAAGCTAAAACGAACAAGACGCACACTTGTCCACTTCACCAAAAGAATTTGACTTTTCAGCTCACTCTATACTGGAACATTTTAAATTTTGAAATAATCACAAACTCTCCACGTTATGATAAGGCAAACTTCTTTCCTTCCTCCACACCTATAAAGTTACTGGTTTATACTTTTTTACGTAATAAACTAAAAGCTTTGCAAGTGTGTTGATATGACTTGTTCAGCTGCAAAAACAGAAGTGACAGTAAACTGGTGTGTATTTTATAGAAAATAAAAATTATAGTTTTTTGTCTGCTGCAAACTCTCCTCTCAATTACATGCAATTTGATAGTTTCATTTTAGATTTTTCAGATGCTGTTAGGTAGGTGCACACAATAAACCTGTGCCTGTTCTACGAGTGCACCAAAAAATTGTCCTTTTGGCACAGCAACAACATCATCACAAGTGAGCAGCTTTTTTATCTGGCTCGTCGACTATTTCATACGCATACCTAAACGCACACTTGTAGGGCATGTGTGTTAGTGTATATCATTGGCATGGCTGAGAAACTTACGAAAACCAACGTGTTATGCTACATTTTAGAACACAAAGACTCAGAATTCCCTACTCTAAAACATATGATGAATCCACAACAAAAACATTGAACTACATGAACATTGATGGTTTGTGTGAGAGAACGTCATCCCCTGATCCCATCGAAAGTATTGCACGAAACATTTAGTATGGCATATGGTATATGGCAAAGCAGTTGAATACGCAGCGCTCTTTCTTTACTTTGGTGATTGCATGCACAACTAATGCCAACGACGCAAAAAACGGATCTTGGTATGGGTACATTAATAGTCGTATTTTTCAGGCATTTAAAAATATACTTACAGCCCACGCTTATCCGTTTTTACATGAATATCTTTGAAAATTGTTTCTTTTATGCATGCAAATAAACCTTGATAGTTATGAAGGGCTAATATGCTAAGTAGGGTTACTTTTGGTACAAGAAGTCGTCAAAACATTGGTACAGTAATAAAAAGCTCAGTGTTCTATTTTTGTTAGTTTTTGCAATGAAACTGAAGGGGAAACTTTTAAATTTTGGTTTGAGATGCACAGTCATAACAATCATAAAATCAGCCTTTATGATGACAAGTTGTAAAGGATTGGAAAATAATTTGATGTTTGCTGTGTTGAATTCATAAGTCATTGACATAAATGTTTTGTCTTTGTCTTTTTGGATGTATGAATGAATAAATGTTTGGAAATGAAATGAGTCTTATACGCAAGTACCTACACAACTATGAAATAGAGCTTTAAGTTTTAGCACTACGTGAAACAAATAACAAATATTTGAAATCTTTTCGTACAACAATATTCTCCACAAATAAAACGTATCAGCGTATTCGGGCAGTTTTTTACCCCATGAACTGTCGAAGGTTGCAATTTGCAATGTATCTAGCTACATTGTTAACAGTGATAAATAAAATCATCTAACCCCTACTTAGCAATTTTACAGGTGTATCAAGGGTGCAACTTACCGACATGGGAGCTAGTGCCTATGTACCTATTCAAGTTCTCCAGTAACTTAGTAATAACAATGGTACTAAAATCCTCATTAAGTAGTCATTACGTAATGGGGATTATCACCTAGCGTTTCCTGTATTAGGATTCTGTTACAAAACACATTTTTATATGCATCAATGTTTTCGAAAGAGTTAAAATTGTAGTGGGATGCCACCTTTTGTAGCCCAAAATTCGATAAAACTTTAAAGTAACATAAATTATAATTTGGAAATTGGAAAAGATTCCTTTAATTTCAAAACTCTTTATTCATAATAAATGCATATGGAATTATAGGCAATTATTTCTGTTATATAAAATTACTGTTATGACGAATAAAGATTGTGACGGGACTTTTGAACACGATTCCTTTACAAATTGCTGTTGTCAAGAAGATTCTGTTTGTCTTAAAATGCAAAAATTACAAAAATAGCAAATTATGATGATTGTTTTAACAGTAAAACCGGAAATCCCTCAAATTACTATATCGTGTAACCAGACACCAGTCGATTCACAAAAACATGAAATTTTTTATAGTTCAACAAATCAACATCTAAAGAAACAAGTCTACTAACACACGAACGAGTGTAATTAATTATTATTTTCCTACAAATAATATTTACATAACAGTGAATGACTGGTAGTGACAAAGACAAATGTTACATTGAAAAATTAATAGTAGATAATAATTTCAGTATTAAATTGTTCATTGTGCGTAAATTCAATTACGAAAGGCAAATTGTTAAGTTCATTCTATACAATTAAAGTTTAGCTGGTAGACAAGCTCATTTAGAAATTATTGAACAATTCTTATTTTGAATTCTCAAGGCAAGATCGGAAAAGCAATACTGACTGAACAATTGGTTCCTTTCACCTTTACTTCATTCACTGACATCTTTAAAATCTCCAGTACATTGGACAAATTCTTCTACCTTTCCAAATGCAAATTGTAATATACTAGCATAGCAACCATAATAAAATTTATACAGATCTACGTTTTTCACATACAGACTACTTCGGAAATAAGAGAAAAGAATATCATTTCTTTAAACTTTATACAAAAATGTCTCTAAATTCATATTAGATCACAAAATTACAACAATTTTTTTGATGGTCAAATTATTAGTTACTTTTTGGTGATTGAAACAGCTTAAAACACTTTTTAATCACGACAACACTTGCAACAACAAATACAACAAATCAATTCCTTTATACATTCACATAGACAAAATCCTATACAGCAAAAGCCAACAAATCCTATTACAACTGCAGCTGCAATTATTCCAGCGAGTTCCCAGTGCGTTAATCCTTGAGGCGTGCTAGAAAACAAAAAGATAACACATACACCGTTAGAAACTTAGTGCGACAGAGACTTCTAAAAAATTGGATGTTTCTCTCACTTAGGTTCAGCTCTTCCTGAAAGCGTATCCTTCGCCCTTTGGAAAAAGTTGTCCACCTTTTTCACTCCATCATTAAAATGAGCTTCCAGATTCCTATTTTCATCTGGAATGGGGCTGCCTTGAACGAGCAAGCTTGTTCCACATGACAAAAGGATAAGTCCGCAGAGGATAACCGAGGGACGGTGTAATACTGTCATCTTATAGCTGACCATCTTGGGAAGGTTTAGTTTGTTTTGAACAATGCCACGTTAGATAACCCTGTAAAGCAACGGCAAACACAGTTTTTTTGTAGTATCACTTGAGCACAAAGACTTAAACTTTGAAGCACTAATGGTAATAAGATAAGATAAAACTTGGGAGTTAATCGCTTCTTCAGAAAAAATAAGAGAAGTTAAACAGAATAACTTTGTTGGTATGACTACAGCTCTTTCAATCATGAGCATTGATATGAATCAGCAAACTCTCAGGTCGTCATATGAGCATGAGTAAAACTTTTGCGACAGAAGATATTGTAAGGACAAAGACACATACTAGAATGAATGATAGTGAATACGTAGGTATATATAATATACACCCCTACTGCGTACTCTAATTAACGCTTGAACACGTCGTGTCTACAGATAGTCGTTTCTTACAGATCGGCACAGTTCATAGGATGTTAGTGTAACGGTATGGCACATAAATTATGAATCATCACCTTGACAAAATAGTACCTAGACCAATCAGGATGCTCGAGCTCGACTGAATGCTACAAAAAATTGCAAAGAATGATAATGACATGCAGAGAAAAAGGAAAGGACAACACTTGTCAATCTCTTTAAACGATCGATATTTTGGCCAAACTCTTTTTTTTTTCTTTTCTTAAAGGGACTCAATAAGTATTCCTGTCTCAATATTCCCCAAGAAAAATTTCACGGTCACTTCACCACGGAAAGGTTTGCAAACTGCATAAGAAGGCAAAATTAATAATGATTTCTTAGAATTGAACTGGATTTGGTAGGGTTTGGATTAGTTTCTGAGATAATTTTTAGTACAGAAAAACCGGTTGTGCCAGTTTACATTCACTGGATACGTTCAAGCATTCCCAGTTCTATTTGAAATCTGCACGAGACTGGCAATTTGAATTTATGATGGGAAAGATAGATCCTAACATGTACTATAATCCAAATCCAATCTCACCAGCTCAAGTTGATGATACAACCAGAATGGGAGTGACATGCAAAAATTTATTATATTGGCAAGGTTTTCCGCTCACTTTTGAAATGTTGCTTGTGTAAAGAACGAAAAATCACTTCGACAAACTAAAACTCAGTGCAAACGGGAATCTGTTAACCGTTCAAGTTAGCACCTCCCTCTAAATGTCGTACAACAAAAATATGAAGACATATATTTTATAAAACTGTCGCAACAGTTTCATTCAAGTATACACGAAAATGTAGCGAAATTTTCACTATCTCACTCACTTTTCTGAGACTGGGAACTACATTCATATGTCACTACAACACAGTAAATTTGAAAAGCTATCTTGAATCTTGCAGCCAAAATTTACGAAATATGTTTTTTTTTGGCGTGAGTCGTAAAAACGTTAAGTTTTGTCTTGCTGTTATACTGACGTAATGAAGAGCAGAAAAAATTATCGCGTACACCCAGGCGGCGTCAACAGCAGAGTAAAGCAATGAGGCTCGACATACGCGATCAATGTCGCTGTCGCAGAGGATCTCTGTCTGCTTGTTAGTGGGATTTTCACTCTCAATTCACAATTGGTATCATTGTCCTGGAATGCATGTATGTCGTATATATGCCATTTAAAAGAGAATGACATACAATAAAAGGTCTTACTACACCAGAAACGTTGAGTAAAAACAAGTGCTCGATTGATGAAGCTGTAGGATGAAAGTTTTGCGTGAGAAAAATAGACATCAAAAGAGCCTAAGAGATTTACGTAGAGAGACAAAATGGCTGTTAAAGTAATGTGGAATCATAAGGGACAATGATGACCAAATATTGTACATTTAAATGACTTACTTAAGCCTTCAAACAAAAACAGCACAAAAATGTAAAAACGCTTCTTCATTTTACGTTCTGGTTCTACAATATTGTACAAGTCCAATGCAATGTATTTGTTTATGCCTGGAAGAAATAATACGATTTTGTTTTTCATCGTCACTTTCATATGCTCATTAACAAGAATCCATAAACGGAATCCATTTGGAATTTCATCGTGCTTTTTTGATTTCACAAAAACATAAAATGCAAAAAAACGTCCGTGGGTTGGTTTGTCACTCGCTAAGACGTTTTACCAGATCAGTCTGGTTGACGCTGTAAGTGTAGAAATCTGTTTTCTTTACTGTTGACTGTGTAAATATTTTGAACAGGGAAAGTTGACAGGACACGATAAAATATGTAGTATTCCTACTGCTATCTACATAATGCATACCCACATAAGGCAAATAAAAACTTATAAAAATACGTGCACGCATCGTGAACTCATAAACCCCCTCTCCAAGTTTCCTGCATTTAGTGTTCTTATTTCGTTTCGTAACTTGGAAACCATCAGCAAATGCACTTCTTTGATACTGATTCTGATTAGTATGATGTAATAATATGTTATGTACGGTCATCCTGGAAAGATCTTTGACGCAATGACTCAGATAAATGTTTAAAATGTTGACAAAGTACAATCAAATCCTCAGCAATTGCAATTGTGGAGATTAGTCATCTTTCACTACATAAATTTTGGTTTCTGTTAATTTCCTGGAAAATACTTATCAAGAAAGACACTGAAAGGTTGGGATTATTAATGTATATCTAAGATCAACTTGCGACGTGTGCAGTGAAAGTTGTCAGTCTGAGGAGAGTCAGTTGTCAGGTACTTAAAGAGTCAAGAGTAAAACCACATTCAGTTTTACGCCCATTAATTACTGCATCACCTCGTTTGTTGCAGTTTTTTATATATAAAGGAACCGTTCAATCATTAACTAAACGGCTCAAGTTGATTATAGACAACGAAACTTGGACAAAGCACGTGAATATTTTTGACTCCCACAGCATAAAACATTCAATACAGGTAGATACATATACATTATCCTAGTCAATCAGCCTTTAACTCACCTTATAAGTCCCTCAAGTACCCAAACAAGTAGGAATGATTTGGATTGATTGAGCGATTAACACAAAAAATACTAAGAAAAGGAAATCACTACAAACTTTTGTCACTACATCTTTTGCGTAGACTCCACATGACAAGCTCTCTTTTTTAACTGAGAACAAACACTATCATATTTTGAGCCTCCTAAACTATTTTATGATTCTCCTATTCACGAAAACAACGTAATCACGATTGAATTTACGTGTTCTGAGTAGTACACGTAGGTGTGTAAGGGGGTTTTAATATCAGTATCAGACTAGCCAATCCGTCTAATGCAAAGACGTGTGCAAGGTGACATGCAACTTAAAAAATACACGAGCTGCAGCAGCAGCTAGCACAAAAAAACTTACAAGATAGACAACATTGCAAGATCAAAAGCCCAAACGTGAATGACGTGTGAGCCTCAACACACTGAACGTCATCGCTATCAGTGTGTATGGATAATAGTAAAATACTTTACTACTACTTAACGTTTTTTTTTGCAGATTTTTGTCTTTGTTTGAGTTGTCTTTATTTCAATTCATGATAAGTGTAGGAGAGACCAAAAAGTTGCAAACATTTCCTGAAATAATCACTGTTTCGCTGCGCACTATCTGGAAGACATGATTTTATGAACTCCACACACTCTAATTGATACTTCGGAGCTCCAACTGAAAAAGGAAAAATGCTCTCGATGGATTCACAAATTTGCAATGCATATTTTCATAGGTGAATGGTGAATTCTTCGAATAGATGCATGAGTTCATATCTGTGGCAATTCTTAGATTACATCTTCAGAGAAGTTTGAGGCTAAATTACAACGGGCGATGACACATGGGCGCTCCACGATATTTAAAAAGTTGCTCTGCTGAGTTACACTTTCAAAGTCCTTTCTTTGTAATGTGTAGTTGATACACCGAAAGAGTTGACCACGTAGATGTCTAGCTAAAAAATCCAGAGGTGAAAGCAGCATAGATAGAGTGGACTATCGGGACGCTTGTTTCCGGCGATTTCACTGGATGGACTAGGAATCGGGATTTGATGAAAATAAGCATTGAAAAAGTCTGAGACAAGTCAAGTTTATTTCGAAACAATTAATACGAACAAATTCATAAAATAAACTTGCAATAAAGGTAAAGCACTCCCGTAAAGCATTGCAACTAGCACAAATTGTACATAAACTTCATAAAATAAAAAATAGACTGGATCCACTTTCCATCCCGAGTTCTGTCATCATAAACTATTGGCGATGTTTACCACAAGGTTCCACACTCTTCTTAGACAATTCCGCCAATAATTCAGATAAATGTTCTTCAGTTTCAGTAGCCAGCTTGCTCACTGATTCCAGCATTTCATCCATTTTAATCTTATGTATTGAAGGATTCTTCAATGTTTCAAGCCAGGACTCTACAAAAGTAAAATTTTATCAATTGCGGTAAATTGCGCCAATCAATGCTGCTATCAATAGATTGTTTGATTACCAATGAGTCTCCTTCTCATTCTTCAGCATTTCGATAATCATCGGGAAGCGACGATCCTTTACCCAGGCCTTCACTTTCATCTGCACAGCTCTCGTGGGGTACTTTCCATAAACCTGTTTCACGAATTTCGGGACTTTCAGCATCTTCTCGTCGACAGGCTCGTCGTATACCTCCCCCTTCAAGAGCTTCTTCATTCGATTTTAATCGGTACACGGAAAACTCGACGTCGACAGCGACTTCGATTTGCATTAACAAAAGAGGCTCGCAACATTCCTCCTGGTCCTCTATTCTCTCATAGGGACACTCGGGTACCCTCCGAGGGGGTAATTTGAACTTGCTAAGAGCCATTGGTAGAAGCTATACACAGGTCTGATGATAAGAAACTAGTTTAAAAAGATTAAACCGTTGAACAATTAATTCATCCGTTTTTTCTCGAAATGAGCCACACATACCAACAAGCGCTCCAACGCTTCTTAAATTAACTGCGGTCACCTCTCCACGATCTCCTCTTCTCAAGTTATAACTTTCGCTACCGTTGTCCACACCGGAAGTGCATTAATGCTTTGAAATGTTGAATTGACGAAAAAACAACTATTGGGGGCAATATGAGAGTCACTCCTAAGACTCTTGGCAGTCCGAAATGGTCTTATCACTACGAGGACATTTCTTCGGGACTTCCATGCAATGGATTTCTACCACGTCCTTTCACGGTAAACGTCAAGACGAAAACGACTTTTGTACAGGCGCAGTGGCGCATTTATATACATTCTACGCCCCTCGCCTTGGTCATTAAATGCTTTTCCAGGGCTGGTATCCTTTTTTTAAACAAATCAAAACCGTCCCAGGAATGTGGTCAAACGAAAAATCTGCGTTTTCAAGAAACCAATCGATGAGAACATAATGCAAATCTAGAAAATTCATATTTTTGTAAACCAAAGTGGAGATTTTTTTGCAATTTACTAAATTCCTTTGTTCTGCTAATGACAATATAGAAACAGGCAACTGAAAACGAGCCCATGTAATAACCTTCAGGTTATAGAGTTGGTACCTAAAATTTATGGGGATAGCAAGTACAAAATAGTAAAAAATAATTCTGTCATAAGCGTTTTGTAATGAATACATCATGTATGCTTTTATTTCTGTAGTCACACTCTCTTCAACTTAGTTCGGGCTTTACCATTATTGCGTTGTCATTGCCTATAAACCCTAAATTTCCCTTGAAGGAGCGATATAGTGAATCGGGTATTTGAAGCAGTTTTTAAAAAAAAATGTCAGAAGCAGGTAGAGATCAAGCAAATGATTCGGCGACTTCATCCCAAGTTGATTTTAAAAATTTTCAAGTTCTTATAGCAGGATTTCATGAGGATTGGGAACAAGTAGCTAAGGTATTTCAATGGGTTCAATACAGTATCCTGGTGCTTTTTCAGATGTTCGTTTAATTATTTATAGGAGCAACTGGCAGACTCCATCAAAAGATTAGGGGGCCGAGTTAGAAAAAAATTGACTAAAACCGTGACGCATGTCGTAACCAGTACAGCATTTGATGAGGATTGTCTGGACGCAGTTCATAAGTTTGGAATTCCTATTATGAGCCAAAATTGGATTGATATTCATTTAGAGCGTCAACAAACCGGTACCTTCCCAATGGTGCGTGCCACCGGCGTTTGCCCGTTGTTCTATAACGTTAGAGTTGCTTTGACGCGTATGAATGATGAAACGAAGAGAGAGCTCAAATCTTTGGTGGAATCAAATAGTATGCATCTTGTATTATTTCCCATTTTAACACTAAACTTTTCAGTCATATTTTTTCTAACTTGTATTCTTGTAGGAGGATGTGTTAGCACGGGTATGCTGTCAAAGGATAGAGTAGACATTTTAGTTCTTGAAGAGCCCAGCGGTACAAAGTTCGAAAAAGCCCAAAGATGGGGAGTTGATTGTGTGAAGCCAGGGTGGATTTTGGAGTCTATCAAAAGAGGACGGTTACTCCGCACAGAGCAGTTCCTGTGGACGAAAAAGTCAAATCAGGACCCAAAGCACAATCCATCAGGCAATTTGAAACGACCCAATGAGACTTCGTAGCGGAAAAACAGTTTCGTATGCTGAATAGTTTCAGGTTAATCCTTAGATGTGGTGATACGCAAAATTTATTACTGCGAGTTGAAATAGTCAATGTAATTAATTTCGAAATCTGCATGCAGAAAGAGCGAGAAACGAAATGAGTTTTGTGATTTACTTAAATTATCTGAAATAAGAGACCAAATAAACATATACTTAAAGCAACAATAGAATATTCATGGTGTTACTATATTTTTTGGCAGTTTCAAACAATCGTATTTTTTTTCTTTGGAGGCAGGAAAGACTTGTTTAAGTAACAGGGTAGAATGTTTTCATACAGATTTTTACATATATTTAAATTCATTACTCATATACAGCTAAGTATACATTGATTTGTTGATACTTAGTAATTTATTGCGCAGGAATATCCTTTCAATCCAGGTAAAATTCCTACTTCTGGGTTCAGATCAGCTATCAATTACGAGTATAAAATATACGTTTAGATTTTAGCCATGGTGCAATTAGTCACATAAAACGCTTTCACCAGGTTGAATGAAAATACTGATTTTTTACAACTGGAACTTTCTTAATTTTAGAACACGAATGGAATTCATCTGAAGACTAACTACAAATTTATTCAAAACAATCTTATCAGCAATAGTTAGAAAGAGAAAATCATAAACAAAAAATAGAAAAAACAGTTGAAAAAAATCGTAAAACTGAAATTAGTTTAGTTATAAGTACGGAAATGCAAATGCAAGGAATAATATGAGTAATTCGGTTTAAAATGCAAGTATACACGAGTTTCTACCAATGTACATGTAAAGTCAATTATTATGTTAAATCGTTTGTAAACTGGAGATCTCTGTTAATCATAAAGCAAGACTTGATGTTTTTTTCGTAAGTTCTTAGTTCTTCTTGATGCATCTCTGCCACTTTACTGGGATTTTTGACGCTGGGCAACCCGATCGGCAACGTCAATAGCTGCAAGATTTTTAGCTGCCACAGATCCTTGCAAGATGGCCATCAACCATTTGGCAACTGCTACCGGGAATGTAATGATGGCGATGAAGATGAGAAGGTCTAAAAAATAGTTAGTTACCGCATCAAGCATAAAACTGTCCCAAATTAGTTTTACAAAATGCAAACATTAACTTACAAGAATCGTAGAAGTGGAGCAGGTACATTGTCATATAAAATATTTCATTTCCCGCACACATTCCAAAGAGAAACGGCTTGTTGGAGTAATAGAGACGAAGCAAGAATGGGTCATTCTCGGGAATAAATTTGTGACTCGTTTGACCTTGGAGGAGAGACGTATGCAAATGAATCCAGTGCATGGAAATGTCGACGGCCAAACTCATCTGGAAGAAGAATGCCCAAGATGGATACACAGTTGCCAGGAACAACATCAACACAGCAGTTCCACAACGGTCTGTCAGTTGATCCAACATGGCTCCAAATTTTGTACCTAACAAACCAAACCAATCAAAAAAGCTATAAAATCAACCACCATTTAATAACTACGCACTAATAGTTGTTAAGCCAGGCGATTATTATACTTTGATTAAAGTGACGAGCAGCATGACCATCCAAAGCGTCCAACAGGGCACTGACCAGGTAACAAAAGAAGGCTCCACTTGGACACCAAGACATGAACAAACATGACAGAACTGCAAGTCCGATTCGTGCATACCCTAAAATAATAAGAATTTATTAAAATATTTCTCACCAATCACGTAAGACAAGATCTGGCCACGTAACTCACCAATTAAATTGGGAACGAACATAAACACGTTGTCTTCAGCAGACGACATCTTTGCTAAGGAAATATTCCTCCGGGAAATAACAAATAACGTATACTGCAGAACTGAACAGTGATTACTTGATCAAATCGACAAGTATAATATTGTGACTGTGTCGCAACTTCCGTTCTTCGTTACAACTTTATACACCACACTAAGGTTTCCTTTTTTACCTATGGAAATAGACTCTCCAAAATTACTCCGTCGTAGTTCTCCGTAAAAATGGTCCGAAAAGGAAGTGATGACCGCATCAGCTGCCTTTCCTCCTGTTGTTGACGTTGTATAGCTGTTGCTAGCAACCAAAATTGTTACTCCAGCAGCAATAGCATGGAAGTATGGAGAAGACTACCTGCGCTTGCAAAACTCACCTGGACAAAATTATGTCGTAACAAAAAAATGTCAACTTCGGGGCAACAAGAAACATGAATGATAATTAATTACAGTACTTTTAAGGTCTTTCTTTTGTCATTAAATTTGTTATGCTTTGCTGAGTCAAAAGTAAGCTGTCATTTATCCATCCTACCTGGGTAGAATATTAATTACAGGGGTAATTAAAAAGTGGTTATGCATACCACGTGCGTAAATTTCATAATAAAGCGTAGTTGGAAAAAAAATTATGGGGCTCGGTTATGTCCGTGGCTCGGTTCGTCCATGTGTTGTATGAAAAAAAAAAACAAAGTTTC
Organism: Akabosia matsudoensis; assembly: GCA_019593645.1. Classification (NCBI taxonomy): domain Eukaryota; kingdom Metazoa; phylum Arthropoda; class Collembola; order Entomobryomorpha; family Paronellidae; genus Akabosia; species Akabosia matsudoensis. The sequence goes on along the minus strand of VICI01000999.1, from coordinate 1,464 downwards.
AAGGTGGCTGGGACACTGCTGCAGAAATGTGTTTTTTCCTGCATTGAGAAAAGAAAGGGTTAAAGAAATCTCTCAGCTGTTTGTAGCCAGCTTGAAGATCACTGCGGTACAGATTTTTTTAAAGGTTCTGAAACGGAAGTGGGGCTCAAATTTTAAGCAGTTACGGGATAAAATAAAATATTTGCTTCAATTAGGTAAGAAGCTCAAGTTTTGAAATATTTTGGCACGTGTTTTGATATCAGAGTAATTCGGAGCTTAATGTTGTGTTTTTTGTTTGAAGTAGGCTCGTTTGGGTTTGAAGAAAATGGCTAGTTCGGTGAACGGAAGTCTTAAATTTTTGGCTGGGTCAGCGTCCAAGGTAAGTCCGGCAAATTACATCATGATGACTTTATGCTACACTAATGTTTTAGGTTATAAAGGGTAAAAAATGGCGTTGATTGATTTTTCACAGATTTTACGGGGCGCCAATGGTCTTCCCAGTAAATCTCAGCTTCCTGCGTCCTATTTGGCTACGACTAATTCGACGCGAAAGTATTCTATTGTAAGCAGAGTGCTCAAATGTATTATGGTATGAAGGAAGCCTTATGCTCCGGTTACATTAGTTTTTTAAAATATAACAGCAAGCTCCTGTGAGTAAACCTGAAGGCAGAACCCTCTGCACGTTGATTCCTGGGGATGGCGTTGGTCCTGAAATGATGCAGTCCATGCAGGAAGTGTTAGAGGCTGCCGGTGCTCCAGTCGATTTCGAAACGTTCTTCTTGTCAGGTCAGGCATTTGAATAATTTTTACCATACTAATTACCGCCACAATTGCTTGATAATAAGCTTGTTGTCATATTTGTACAGATATACAAACCATGCTAAGCGCAAAAGTGGAAGACGTCGTTAACAGCGTTGCCAAAAATGCAGTTTGTATCAAGGGTATTTTGTCAAGCCCTGTGACCGGAGATAGGACATCAATCAACTACCAACTTCGCTCGAAATTGGATTTGTTTGCGAATGTCGTCAACGTGAAAACCCTTCCTGGGGTGCAGACAAGACATAAAAATATTGACATCATTATTATTCGTGAACAAACTGAGGGAGAGTTCTCATCGCTTGAGCATGAGTCTGGTATTGAACTTTACCCACCAACGTTAATTCAATTCAACTATTTACATTATTTACAGAATTACATGAAGTCCTTGCTCATTTTTTTTATTTTGATCTTAGTTCCTGGAGTTGTTGAATGCTACAAAATTGTAACAGCAGAGAAGTCAAAGAGAATAGCAAAGTTTGCCTTTGACTATGCCACCAAGCACAACCGAAGGAAAGTTACAGGTAATGCAATCTCTAAAAATAAAACGGAAGTTGTCTATTGGTTTGTTTGGAATTTTACTTACATCGATTTCTTCCATCTGTAGCTGTCCATAAGGCCAACATCATGAAACTTGGGGATGGCCTGTTTCTCAAGTGCTGCCAGGAG
>VICI01000998.1:0-27126 GCA_019593645.1 Akabosia matsudoensis | reverse complement strand
ATGGCATGTATTGTATCGCGTCCTTAGTACTGAATTCTGATTTGATCACATGAATCTCATAATTTCCAAATGAAACGCTAATTATAGGGTATAAAAGGTATGAAATTTCAATTTGATTAGATAAAACGTTATGATTCACCTAAATTTGAAACGGTTGAGTAAATGTTTATTCCGGTTCAAACGAGATTTAGATTACTACATATCCTGAGCCGCCAGTGTTCATTTCAAAATAGCAAGAGCCAAAAGTAATTTAACAGAATTCATTGATATTGATACAATGTATACGGTCTAAGTTTAGCAAACAAACAGTCTTTCTCAATCATTCAATACATACTATCCAATAATTGAATCCAGGGATTTTGGGAGAAAGCAGCTTTGTTGTTTTTTCAACAGTGTGCTAAGCTCTAGCTTTAAAAAAAACCTTACGTACTACTAAATATAGGCTTACATGGGTTGAGCCATTTAGCATTTGCTGGCTTATAGCGGCTACAGCAAAAACGAAAAATGGAAGTGGATAAGTAACTAGTTTTTACTACACATATTCTGATAAATTTTGTTAGCGCCGTCAGCAAAACATTAATCTAGATTAAAATCTTTTTTACAAAGCTTTAAAAGTAGATTTTTTTACATTATTTATTTAACAATATACTTTTCTATTGATCATTCTGTTTGCATTAGTATGCCATGTATAGACAAACTGATTTTTGAAAGATGGCCAACTAGAGCATATAGGAAACCACTTTTATACGTCTTCATCCTTTTATCCGGTTGCTTTTCGATAGCCTAAAACCTAAATAAGTAAATACTCCTCTCATCTATTCACAAATGACGTCAATCTTGTTATCGAATTCTCTTTTACCGAGCATCTTATCGACTTATCCATCAAAAACATTGCTGCAATCAGTGAGGAACTGGGACTGAGACATGTGCAAGTAGTACGAATATCAAATGCAAATATTTGCCAGAAAGGTGTTTATTCAGGTAATGATTTCCATATGGTTGAATCTTTTGCGCTTGATATTTGCTTCCCTTATTGACCTGGGTAATGTGTGGTTATTTTCTTCGCATGATCTAAAAAACCATATCAATGAGCAGTTAAGTCAACTTGTACAGTCTTGTTGCGTGTGAAAAAAAGTTTTCGTATTTATAGCATTCTTAGCGTCGAATTCGTATTGATGTATGAATACTACTCGCGTCCTTCAGTATCATCATGACAAAAATTTGAAGCACATAAGAAATAGATAGACCAGTGCAGTGCATGAGATGTCACATTATGCAGAGTTGACAATAGTATTATTTTAGCGCATTTTTAAGTGCCGCCAAACTTTTTTTATTTGGAAGATGTGCCAAGGACAAATTATGTCTTTAGACGATTGACAAACAATCAAGTTTGGCCTCGGCTTCGCAAAGAGAATTCTTTAGTTATTAAATCAATTTTATTAGTGATCTTTAAGATATCGTAAGTGCTGTCTGTCCGTCTATGACCGCCTAGATTTGGACGTCCGTAGACGTACAGACTTGAAACTTAGGAAATATTACCATACCAACTGCCAATGGTGTTGATTTTCATAAGATTTGACACTTTTCCGTCAACGATGATCAGAGTTAATAAATGACAAACGTTCAAATCACAATAAGTATCTCAAAATTATATGTTGCACAACGATGGTGCCGCATAAATTCTTTCGCTACTTTGCATGTGTGTTCAACCGCACGGGTTTATACTAAGCAGTAGACTTGTAATGATGTATGCTGTAATGATGCCAGTGTACATACTTGAATTATCTGTCTAGTAGGGACTTGTTGACATATCCCCTTTTTTTATCGCCGGAGTCTCGCACGCCGTTCGTCTAATACTAACTACTCTTCCAAGCATATGACTTTTAGCGTGAATGAGCTTGCAGGAGAAACCGCTCACGAAGGAGCAATGTATTTTGTATAGCTATCAGGTGTTGTCACTTGTGAGGGGTTTCTCTCGCCGCTTAAAAGTTATGTGGTCAATCCAGTAGTAATATTCGTAATGTTAAACAGCGGCGCTGCTGGTCGCTGACGATAAAAAAATAGAGTAGGTACATGGATAAACTTCACGTGAGTGTATGTATCAGGCATGACGAAAGCAAGATGTATTTGGTTAGAAAAGGACAGACCGTGGTCGACTGTTTCCAATAGGTTGTAGTAGGGAGATTTGAATTGAAAACAATATTACAGAAATAAATGAAGTGCAAAATTCTGCGTTGGCTGTCCTTCATTTGATTGCTAAAAATTTGGTTAGCATTCTTGCTTCAGGAAGTTTATTTTAGTATTTCAGCTAAAACCTATGCTGATCTCAAGATGGGAACCAAGGTTATCTACACATTTACCCATACATTGGTTCGGTAGGCGAAACAATTACCATGCTATGTTTGTACCATCGTGCTAAACAAACGGTACTGAAGAGGCAGATTGTGTGAGTAAATTTGTAGTAAATGAGCTTTTTAAATTTCCATTTCCTGCTTGGAAATCAAAAATCACCCGAGAGGTAAAATTTTTCATTTAAAAACAAAGATTGATACTTGTCAATTGAAGAAAAAAAACTGTTGCAAATCATAGCTTACATGAAAAGAAAATGAAATGACGTTTTCAAATACACATTTGCATCGAAGTGTCTTGGGACAAAGTTGCTCGTTTGTCGTTGTATTGGAAATGATGACAGCTCCCATTTTCTTACCCATTTTGCTTTCTCTTTCATCGCTACAACCTCATCATCAGCAGATGAAAAATCTTTCCTTTACAGAAACCAATTTTATGTGTAGGTACACTTCATGATATGAAACAATTTCATTTTTTATCGTCAATTTTTGTACAATAAAGCAGATGAATAAAATAGCTAGTACAAAAAAGTGTTGTGTTCGATTTGGGCCTGGAGCAAAAACTTGATAACATGTTAGATTTGTTTATTATATTTTTCTTTCTACAAAAAAGGTTCTTTCATCAAAACCAACACTTTTCTTTTGATGTAAAGATTGTCGAGTTGAACGTTATTTCTTACATGTTGCCTTTAAACAAAACCAGTTCCCTCATGTTTGCTCGCAAGTATAGATGAAGAGCAAACGGAAACGTACGCATTTCTCTTTTCCTCCCCCGCATTTCCCAGAAATGGGTTGCGTACAACATAGTCTGTGACGGGAAGGTACATGCTCAGGTCCAGGCTTTTGCTTGAATATCATCATCACCGCATCAAGAATTCAAGTCTTCTCCATTTTACTCAATCCATTCAGTACGCCTCACTCTCAGAAATATCTCTCAGATCTATACGAAAAAGAAGAGAAAACTTGTATATTTATATTTTATGTGTCTTTCAAGACTTGTTTTGCGTACAAAAAGGGAAAACTTTGCGCTGAGCCATTACATCACATTACATTTTCTTCTCGTTTTCTCCAAAGTTTCGTTTTTATGCATCCAGTAATGCGTATATCCAACAAGACCACTTGTGTTTCCATTATGGCCGTACACTATTTCTCTTTTTTCACATCACATCACATTGAATTGGCAAGGAGAGTCGTTATTTCTGATCAGCACATCCATTTCACTTTTCTGTATCTACTCAGTCCTGTCTACCTCTTGGCTCTGATATGCGTAAAGCTCGCCATTCAACATGTTTTGGTGGTATGGGCCTTGACTGGTTTAGAATCAAGTACAGTTGTAGTAAGCTTTGTCTGCAGTGAGATTTCCAAATCCCATGAAAAATTCCACAAATCGATTCTATTGAATGTAAAATTTATAGAAACACTTGCACGCATAGCATGTCAAGGGAAAGATGACGATAAGGAAGCAGAAAGCACTCTTATCCAATTTGCATGCAGTGTAAAAAGGAAATAAGATGGTGTAAAGATGTAGCTTCATCATTATCATTACCATTTTTTCCAGAGCTGCGTCCAACTTTAGTTACAATGCTTCGTCGTCCTAAAACCGGAGAAAATAATGTTTTCGTTTGTGCTTCGCTGTTAATGCTAATCGTATGAGACGTGGGGTGAACCAATGTCTTTTTCAACTCTCGCTCGGCTTTGCCTCAGAAGATTTTCCATTTTTCCCATTCTCTCAACTCGATGCAGTTTGACGAATAACATAAAACCAAAAGACTTGTAAAACGAGGAAAATGCTGATTAGATTTGAAAGGCTTTACGAGATAACTTCTAGAAACGAGAAAACAAAAGCTTTTGCGTACTTTCTCTTTGGTAAGTGTCCTGATAAAAGTTGGTGTCTACCCTCTGCATTGAAGACACAAACCTAACACAACATGTCACATGCATCACGCATGTATATTTATTACACGGTAAATATTTTATCTTCGGGAATGTAACTTTTTGCGCAAGCATTGTTCAATGAAGTTTTCAACATGTGTTCACACGCATTTTATCGTACGCACACGTTTTCTTTTATTTACTTTGACGAATCTTCGCTCTGACGTTTTTCAGAAATGATTGGCTGGTGGTGACTCAACTAAAAATGCAGCCGGTGCATCAACCGCTTTCACTCAGGAGAAAATGCACAAGAATCTAGAAAAAACACAATGGAAGTAGCGACAGAAAAGAATAGAAAGAGAATCTGCTTCGACATTTTCATTTCGTTTTTTCTCGCATTCCCTCCTGAGTTTCTAGTTTCCCATAGAAATAAAATCGGCACGCGTTGGCAATCAAACTAAATATCTTGATCTTCGACGAACCATAACGATGAGTGTGCCACTCTTTGTTCGTGCTGTAACTCCTCATTCGCCGACAAAAGTATCACATAACAAGGTTCGTACAGACAGCGACAGCCACCCACGGATCCATGAGTGATCACAAGTATATGCATTCAGGACCCCTCTGGATAAAGAAAGCCGTCTTCTTTTCATTGTTCAGAAAGCAAGTGGTGGTGAAGATGATCATAATATTGTCATGATAGCTACGATGATTATCATCTCAGCGTTTTTCTTTAGATGACGCTCCCACCATTAACATAATCATCATCTATCGTAATGATTTGGCTTCCCCTTCATCACCTTTTTCCTTTTGTGCAAGATATCTTTTCCCGAAAACACTATCCCTCTAGGAGCTTTCTTCCTTTCTTTCCTTGGGATCACAATTGCTCCCACTGTGCCTACTTCATTCCGTCTTGATGGCTTCCTTCTTTGAAAAAAGCACGGAAGCTGGCAGGAGTCATTTCCTCAGATAAAATATCAACTTAGATTTTTAGTGAACCTTTTCAGAGCTCCACCTTGGCTAAAATTGTCGTTGAGTGATCAACTTAAAGAGCATCTGAGGATTAAACAGCTTAAACGTACAAGGTAAAGAACGCCAGGAAAATAACCTTGTGAGATATATACGTAGCGATAGACAAAATAGCCACCTGGCAACAACTTCATTCCTATCATTATAAAGCTGCATGGGCTCCTGCAACAACCACCCTGCCATGCCATAATCTTTAACGATGATGGAAAAAAGAATTAAAGCCATACAGTGAGTTCTTGAGATTGAAGCTTCTGAATGTTTCCCTCAATTTCAGTCGGACCCCAAAGAAGCGGTTGTTTGTTGTTCAGAAAGAAAGGCATCGGTTGGTATGACGATAGTCACGAAGTTTGCAGTTAGTCGAGAGCATGAACTCTTCCGTACTATTAAAGTTAATGTGTACTGACAAAAAAAACTTACTGTAATATCAAATGGAATATTTATAAAACGAGGGAATTGGGAAGGGCAAGTCTATTTTCAAAGACTTCCACCCACGGGACTCTCATTTGTACAAAATAATGAGGGTAGGAAAGAAGAAGAAAAAACTAGTATAAAATATAGGTGAACAAAGTATTTTCTTCTCACGCGTGAATTCTCTCTAAACTCACACATACTTCATATGAATTCCTCATTAAAATGACACGAAATAGTTTTGTACTGAGTGTAGTGATTAGAACCAAAATTCCAAACAACTCATTTTCATCGCGATGAGTACAACTTTCACTCAGCGTTCATCCACTTGCGTGTGTGGGCATCATCATTTCACTTGTTTCCTGGTTTCTGTAGCTGTCTTTTAAAGCTCCACAAACATAGTAACTATAAACTTCTCTCAAATATGGTTTGTATTTACGCCAGAAATAATTACTGGATTTGATAGATGTACTTACCAGAACAGATTACAACAAACATTAAATGAATTTCCCTCAAGTTTTCAGACTCAAATATCGGCTGCGGTAACACATGTTTCAAAACACATCAAATCATGCTCGAATTGGGCACGACATAGGAAGAATTTTCCCTTTCATCAATTCACTATAGTACATAAAGTTGATAGACTTTCAGTGGTTTCGTTTTAAGAAAAGCAGTGCTAAAGCTTAACAACTGGTGCATAGCTTAACATACAAACTACGCGCTCATGCCAAAATGAAATGGGAATATCGTTAGATAAAATTTTACATCAGAATCGTGTACATCATTTCCTCCACCGTCTTCAAGTTCCCAACATCTTCCCGTAAAATATTAATGACTTCGCTTCAACACTAGTTTTCACACACCCTTGTCGTCGTACGTTTTACCCTACCTATATGGTTTCCTATACCCCTCTCCAGAATAATTCTCATTTGTTTATCATTGCAACTTGAGAGAATCATATGAAGCTGCCTATCATTCTCGCCTTGGTAAAGGGAAAGTAGTTTCGGGAAAGCAGCTCTCATTAGCAAAGTGCTTTTGAAGTAGTTAAGGTGAGAATAGAGAATAGAATATTTTCTAGAAGCAGCTGTAGTTATCAGTAAGGGAACGTCACATACGTGCCCATGAATTGTAATAGATACAAAGATGCAAAAGCTCTATTCGTGAAGTATTCAAACATATTAGTTTTTAGCTTTAATTTCACTTTCAGGAAAATATGTTGATTACAACTACAGGAAAAGGACAAAACATCGTTATTTAGGCATTCCGGATAATTTCATGAGCTTTAACGTTAACTACGTTTTAAAACTTTACTTTAAAACGAATTGGATTGTTTTGAGTTGGAAACAAACCATGTTTGAAAAAATCAGCGTGTACAAACAGTCGCAAAAGTTTTTTGCTGCATATTTTGGTCCAAAAGTACCTTTATGCGTTGTGTTCTCATCATGTCAGATTATTTTCTCTTTCTGTTTCCGTTACGAAGCTGCTTCTGCTTAGAAGTTGAGCTACTGACTGGAGGAATTTGATACTTCGGCTTTTGCAACCCGCCAGCAGTTCCATCGCTGCTTACTTTCCTCGCTCTGAACTCGACTCTGGTGAAAGAAGTGAAAAGAGCTGGTTGTTCTCTCAAACAAAGTTTCAGTCGTTCCTTGACTTTTGCCGAGTGCGCGAGCCAGGGTATGGTGTGTGCAGTGGATTGAGTTTGTTTTTCTCTAGAACCTCGACAACCCTTTCGTCGAAACTTGGTTGCTTTAGTATGAAGGGAAAGTGCGTTTTTAATCATGCTATTTATTTACTAAAATAAAAGTTTTTGTGAAACGATTGAGTAAGTTGAGCTAAAGAAAATCAGAAAATCTTACCAATAAATTATGCGACAGAAAATTTCCTTTAGAGAAGTTCTTGAAAGAAGCGTTGAGTTGCTAAAGGTGTAAACTCAAATAATAAGATACGACTGCATCAGTTTTTGAATTATAAAGCTTTACATTTACCCTGCCAATACGTTGCTGGTGAGGCTTTTAAAAGGTCTTTTGAGAAGAATGATACAGTAGAATAGTTGTTGAAAGCTATATTGCTGTTCGCGAAAGTTTAATAATGGCTGGATCAGTTAAAAAGCCGGGAAACTCATCATCATTTCGCTTAAAATTCTGTTCACGCCAAGTGTCAGTTATCCTTATAGTTTTGGCGTTTTCTGCGTTTCTCGCGTGTATATACCCTGCTGCAGGGGAGGGATATGGCTTGGCAGTCGGAAGCAGTGAAAATGCACAGGATGATGAGCTAGAGTCAGAAAAGGATAATTTTGAATTCGGTGTCATCGAAATAGACGATGGGAGCAGTGGTAGAAATGGTAGGGAAGTGGTAAAGTGTGTTTGTGACGGTAGTTGTGAGCACCTGAGAGCGGAAGAGTGCCAACATGGTGTTACTTTTGACATGTGTCGTTGCTGTTTAGTTTGTGCGCGAGGGGAAAATGAACCTTGTGGTGGAGCCCGTGGCACTTGTGCCTTTGGACTGCATTGTCAGCTAAACGATGAGCACCATACGATAGCTCAATCCGACATCAACTCAACCACAGCAACTCCCCTTTTAACTCAGGAAGGAACCTGTTCCAGTACGTGTCATTACCAAAATAACCCCTGCCTCAGAATCTCTTTATTTTTATAAATACAAATGAGCTTTGGCTAACTTCATTGCATTAAAAAGTTTTCGGGGGAAAATCCAAAATGCGCTTTTGTTGTAGTCGTATCACTTCTCCTATTCTTTCAGTATCAATCTAAAACCTACAGAGTTTATAACCTCAAGGATTACTTTAGCAGCTTTGATCGTCAGAAATGACTACCTGGTGCTTATACTCTTTTGTGTATCATGTGTATATGAGACTTGCTGTGTGTCGCAAGAAATTTTCCTTCAGGGTAGTTGCAAAATTGAAAAAAAAGTTTATTTCTTTCCTTGCTTCTTCAGTTTATCCTTCTTGACCAAATAAACTGAAAAAAATCGTAATTCAATTATTGGCATATTGGAGTCCACCTGAGAAAACTTTTACTGCGGATTTTTTTGTCGCCTCTAAAAATGTGAATTGCACACACGAGCTGATATTTTTTGTGTATTTTTTTACTTTACAGAAGTGGGGAGATGTGGTCAGCTTCAGGATCAATACGGTTGTGTGGTTGACCCTGAGGGACAGTGTGTTTGCCTCACACGGCGTGCCTGTCCCGGGGAAAAAATGTTTCTTTTCGAGGATGAAACTTCGTGTCGCTCTCGTATGGCTTTTTTCATTGCGAAAAAGGATTTGGAGCCGGCTAACAGCGCTAGCCTGCTTTCATCTCAAATGATGCACTCTGCAACAGGTCAATAAATCAATGATTTTTTTCCTTGTTCTAACCCTGCAACACCCAATTTAAGTCCGAAAGTAATGTCTGTACACATACGTAGATTTCTTGTTTTTCTTCAGCCATTAATTTGCTATTTTATTTTCCAATGTCGTTCGCGTATTTGTCGCAAACGGTACATATAGATGACGTGTTCCCTTCTTCGTATGGCGGAACAGAAATTATTAGGTAGACATAGATGGATGACATGACAGAGCACTTGAAACTTTGTAAAGAAAGATCACATATCCGAAGAATGATGATGCTGGATGCAAAAGTCATCAGGTACGGAAAAGAAAGCATAGTTATGTCAATCCAGAAAAAAACTTTCTCATTTTGAAGTGAACCATGAGATGGAGAAGTTGAAGAATTAGATAGTAATTAATCGCTTAGGGAATTCTCAATGTAATTTTATTTGATACTGAACACCATTATACATAAATGTTTTCCATTGAAGCAATCGAAACCCTATTTTTCCTTGTCAAACTATCAGTTGGACTGCACAATAGAATATTTTATAATGTGCGTTATCAATTTTTCATCGTCTTTCAGACTAACATATCACGAAAAATGAAGGCTGTCAATTACTAGAGCTGAAGTTTTGAATCGATTGGTTGAATACTTGATCCCATTGCATTGTCTCTTGTTGCCCATCAATATCTAATGCTAGAAATCCGATCTTTTCCTACATAAGAAGTGAAATCCAAGTTTTGCAAAATAGCACTGTAGGGCTTACACGTCTGCTAGCGAAAATATTTTTTTTAACCGTAGATCCGACTTGTTAAATGTAATTGAATTTCCCTAGGATAAACTTATGAATTAGTCAACAAGAACGGCATACATACATTTACATTCTTATGTTAAATATTTTTTTTATGGGAAGTCTACATGATATGTTGTGCATACTGCCGTAGAAATCCCTGCGTTCCATTATTTATCAAGCTCGACAGTTAAATTCTGTTTTGTGAAATCTGGTCACTCTGTCACTCGATGTCTGAATCGCAGGAGATGTCTACTGCAGTGCAATAGAGCATTCGAGTAAAGAACACATTTTCCCATTTTTATGGCCCTGTTTGTCCCACCCCACCCCAGCTGTGCATTTCATATAGATATAATATGGATTCGAATGATGTAAAATTATTCTTTCATCTATGATTTCATTATGTTTCTTTATGGATGTGAGATGGTTTCATATTCAGTTTACTTCCTATGTATCTACAAAACAATTTGTTCCGTCATTGAAATAGTATGATATTATGTTAGACCTACGGTCTGAACTATAAAATGAGATTTCGGAGAAAAATATGTGTGAAAAAGGAACCAAAGAAATTTTCTTTGCTGATTAAGTCGTTTCAAAAGACGTCGATGAAAGATTAAAGAGGGATACATAAATAAAGAATGTTCAAATTGATCTTCCCCGTCTATTCTGACTCTTTACGTGCTCTGCCATAGTTGTCTTTCACCTCGCATCCAATTTTCTCTCGTGCGTTCTCCCGATGTGCCTCACCAATCGTAAGGTTTAGGTTCGCCTAGAAAATAGACAATAAAAATCTTGACTCAAAACACTAAATTGAAAACTAGGAGAAAATCAAATACTACGTAGGGCCTCGTATCACGTATCTCAATGTTGAATAAATTTATTGAAAGTGATTTTGAGTCATACTTTGTCTTAAGTTCTGGACGGATTTTGCGTATAAACGGGATTGAACAGCTTTCTTTCACAACAAGGTACAGTCCTCCCTGTGGAACACATCTGCAGTCTCTAATACGTTGCCTTCATAATAAAAATTTTTATAGGAAATATATTATAATGAAGAAAATTTTATGTCAAAAAATCACAAGATACTCCTCGGGGGATTTCGATATCGGATGTCGCAGATTTCAGAAGCATAGTTAGAGTGGTAGCTAATGCCATTCCTTTCGAGAGGCATGTGCATGTGATACCGGTATTTCATCTTAGTTAGTGAGTATACAACTTATTATGATCTATAAAATCCCGCGATCACGTGATTGATAGATAACTTAACCTCAGATATTGCAGATATATTGAATATACAGAAGGTAGGGTGTGTGGGTGTTTTTGATTTCGTGCCAGAAACCCTCAGTGAGAAGTGCAAGTTGTAATTGGTGGTAACAAAGTAGGTAGAAATAAAACGATCTTATCTCTAACGTTTATCCAACCACTTGTTATTCATTTAACATTGCCTTCAAGATGTACACTTCAGTCATAGTATATGAACTAAGATCATTCTGTAAACAGAATTCCGCTGTTACTATATTCGTTGCAAGCAAGATAAAGTGAAGGTTGAAAACACACCGTGCATTTAAATGGTGGTCATAAATGGCAAACGGAAATCAAGGGATCAAAGAGGAGCATTCAAGAAACAAAAACCACTTCAGAGATGAAATTCACCAGCTGGATAGCTTTCAAGTGGTGCTTCATATTTAAGGAAACAAGAACCTTATTTTTCTCATGTTTGCAGGTATGTAAAGCTATTCTACTGTTCCAACCATATAACCTCAAACTGCAAGGTAAAGAAATTGTCGGACAAACTAGCTCTTCTTTTTTCATCTTTTACCTCTCATTCTTACATTTCCATTCGTTCCGTCTTTTCCGTTTCTGCAGAAAATTCCCTTGAGGACGTGTTCTCTTTCCAGGTCAAGACGTGTTACGTGTTTCTTATGAATCTCTCTCCTTCCCTTGCCGGGTCGATGGTTGTATCAACAAAACCTTTTCTTCTGCTTCCATTCCTATATCTCTTGTTACAAGCTACAAGCACCACGCCATCATCATCACATGGCCCATCTCAATTCTCATGCATCTTGTATCTCGCATAAGGACTGGCTTCCTTTGGTGCGAGTAAGTCTCGCTATTGTTGTTCGAGGTGGTAGTGAAGCCCTGAAATCGTTTCCTTCGAAAGAATATGTACAAACGAAAAGCCTGCACACTCTGATGTTAGCGTGCATTCCTACTGACTTTTCCGTACAGAAACAGATAAGCGCGTCATACAATTTCCTTGTCTCCCCGGCACAAGGTTCTCTTTAAAAATTATGGGCCACTGCACCATAGAATGAGTTTTTTTAGTTGTCGTGTGGCTTGAATTTACACTTTCTCTTTCAATGAAAATGTATGACCTTTTTTATCGTTTCTAGCTGCTTCTTCAGTAGCGCTACCAACGAAGCGACCTCATAATCAATGTTACCCGTTTGCTCACAGTTCTTGGTTACCTGTTTATAACAGACTGCTTACACAACCATAGTGCAACCTCACTTTGTTTCCTTTTTCGGTTTTTCAACCTTGCTTTTCTGCCTCAAGCTAGAAAATAGCATGACTATGCACTTTCACTCGAAATTTGCATGTGTCCACAAGTCATGTACCAAAAAATGATATTATATCATTTTACTATATTGCACATCTGAACTACTAACAGGAACAAGAGGTGGACTGGAAGTGGCATATAGTTTTAAAAGACTTACCGCGAAAATATGTGTCGCCATGTTTTCTACATATTCGTGGTTTCCAAGGATCCATCTGTATACCTTCTGTATCAATCTACAATTTGAAGTACATCCTTCGTTTAGAATTATCGCTCCTCGCCTTTTTTCGCCGTACATGTTTTTTGAAAAATGAATACAAAAATTGGTTAAAAAATTTTTCCCACCAAAAAATATGGTACAGGAGCTGAAGTAAAAGAGCTCGGTGTGTTCTATCACAGATTTTTCGCGATACGTATTCCACTTCAGCATGAAATTGAAGTTTTATGCATGAACGTAGTATATCTGGCATATCCGTGTATCTTGTGTCGTTCGTGTGTGTTCTGTCTTGGGTCGACATGGTAGGATAATGGCTAAGGCTCTCGTTAATGACACGCTTCTAGATATTTGTGGGTCTCCTTTCTTTGCTCAAGCATACAGCGAAACTGCAAGCTCACGTATCTTTGCTTGTAAACAACTAGGAACCGTGTGCCGTCCGTATACATTGTTTTCTGAGATACATTGTTTAACGTATTTCATTAAAGTTTATTTGCGAGTACAACAGGAGTCCTTAGGATGGCTAACAGCCTCCTGGGTACCTTCACACATGTGTGCAAATTTCACATTGTAGTGCATCTTCTTTCTTGTAGCCTTTTAGAAAATCAATCTCATTTCCCCTTTTCACTTGGTTGGCTCGTTTTCTTGTATGTATTTAAAGATAAAAAGGGCAAATCTACCTATTTCCTCGTGTAATAATAAAGATGGTTTTCGTCTTCTCGTTATCTCGTAAATCTCCATTTTCTTTTTTTCACTCTCTCCGTTCGCTTCGTGCTCATGCAATGTCATGGTTGAAAGTTGCTGCTTTCCCAATGAAGGACTTTGCATAAAAATGTTCCCATGTCGAACCTGTGCATTTATCTTGGTAAATTCACTACATTAAATGTGTACACAGTTGATGCACAAAATAAAAGATATAATGCATCACTGCTAACTCTAACATCACGTTTACTCTACTTATCGGTCGATATATTCTCCGTTTTTCCCTTGCCGTCTATGTTCCCATTGTTTCGTTATCCTTACTACAATGTACAAACGCTGCGATTATTTCGCTTTGCTTCTTTCCTCCTTGTCCACCTTCTTAGAAGTGTAGTTGGTGAACAAATGGGTTATATATACTTCAGTTAGACGACTATCGTATCCTGATCATTACAACTGTCTAGGATGGGAAAAAATCTTTCGTGTGCCTATTTTTTCTGTCAACTTTTTCTCTTTTCTATGGTCCCGGATTTAGAATTCAATTCAGCGTTCTAAGCCAACAACTCTCTCAGTTTTTAGATGGCTTCATTTCTCCTATTTTTGGAATCTTGTTTTGTCTCCCTCTCCGACTCTTATCATAGTGAAGTTCCGTCCTCACAAAGTTAACTGGAGTATTGAATGGGAAATCTACCAGCTCAGCTACTCTTGATGGATGTTTCTCATGTTTTCTTATGGATCAACGGCAAATGG
This sequence comes from Akabosia matsudoensis, assembly GCA_019593645.1. NCBI lineage: Eukaryota > Metazoa > Arthropoda > Collembola > Entomobryomorpha > Paronellidae > Akabosia > Akabosia matsudoensis. Next base: position 13,130 of record VICI01000998.1, on the reverse strand, counting down.
ATGGTAAAGTGCAGGGGGAAGTGAAGTAGAATGGCAGAAAACATTAATTCACTTCAAATGTATAGAGAGAAAAAATGAAATCATCGTCTGCATCATCTTCATCTCTGACCGAGGGCTTTTTGTTGGCTTTAATTCTGTTCGGCTACAGCAACGTCATCGTGACGAGATGATGTGATTTTCTCATTGTGCTACTTGTATTTATACAAACGTTTCCAATCTTAAATTCAGTCCGCCTTGTTGCATGTTGCATACCGTAAGTACTTCTACATATAATAGTCTGTGTTAGAATGGGATCAATGACGGCCGATCACCGGCCCCGGCTAAAATGGGCTCGAGATGTTTATTTGGCTCAGCAAATTTTAAAAAATGGGCTGTAATTTGTGGTTAAATATTATTTTGCTTTCTTATCATAACAGATTTTATTTACCAAAAAATTTGTTCCCTTAAACTAATTGCCCGTTTTCAAAGATAAACCTGATAATAATTTGGGATCACGCTATAATAGGCAAAGCCTTGACCAAACTCTCTACTATGATAAGATTACGTAAGGTCAACGGTAAGTATAACATTATATTGCCGCGTTTATGAACAGTAATTCTATTCCTTAATCATTAGAAATGCAAGCTAGAGAGAGGTGAAAATAATTGCAAATAAGCAACCTTGTACGATCCGGAAATGCGTTTTCTAAGAGTTGCAGCTGCAATGTAAATTAAAATACTGTAGGAAGACTGGATAAACAGTAAAGGAAATCAAGATATAAATTATCTAAAGCGATATCGTAAGGGATACAGTTACGCTCATCGACCAATGCTGCGGCATGTGCGTGAATATTAAGGTTCATGAATGATGAAAGCACTGCTGTGGAAATACACCAACTAAAGCCATTACGGAAACAGCCAGAGTGGCCATGGCAGAAGCTATATAAGTATAAATTATATCGTTCAAGTAGGAACTTTATAGAAGCAAAAAGGATTAATATGGTGGGTGGCACTTATAATGCCGAATCACATATATAAGATGTATTGGACATAAGTCATATATCATATAGAGTACCAATTACTACAGCTCATTTACTTTTTACTTATCAGTACGTGGACTTAGTGGACTTTTACTCTTTCGCTTTTTAATCAAATGGTTTAGTTGACTAGATATGAACGTCAGCACGTCTGTAGCTACTTTTTCCCTCTTTCAACCCCTTATTCCCTGACCAGAACAGAGCTATCAAACCAGGTACTTTCTCTTCATGTAGCTCTAATAGTGATGCCTTGAAAGAACCCTGAATTCAATTCACAGCTTGCTCATCTCCAAATTTCCGTTTGGTGTTTTGATGAAGGCGCTTTTTTTGTTTTCTTGTCTTGAAGAAATTTACAGAGCAAGTGGTATAATTTTCAAAGGAAAGGAGAATCCCCAATTTTTCAGCTGAAAAAAGTGTCAGTAGAGACGGCTGACGGCCAGTTAGAATTTCCCAAGTGGTAGCTTTATCTTCACAATCCCACGTCTGCTCCCTCATTGCCAGTTGGTATTGTTATTGTGGCATTATGTTATGTTCTAACCACTAGAAGAAAATGAGAGAAAAAAGCGATGGACATTTTTTTCCTTCCATCGCACAATTCCAATGCTGTGAAAGCTACCGAGAAGAATGATTTTGCACTTCTGCTTTATAAGAAAAAATAAATGGCACACATGTAGGTCTCGTACGCTGAATGATTTCAATGGTATTGAAGGATAATATTATGGTTGCCTGTCAGACATACATCATCAAACTACTCTTTCCTTATTTTTCTTACGTTTTCTCAAGATCGGATTACAAAACTGGCTATATTGTACAGCGACCAAAATTTAGCAATGTTGCGTACAAAAGAGTACCTAAAACGCATTGCTCTTTGAGAAGTTTACAAAAGGGACTAAAGGAATGAAAGGAAAGAGCAAAGAAGAAAAATATGGATAACACTCCTGGCTCACTACATACACGCGACATCTGCTCACATGGGAAATGTTTTCTTGGTAAAACGAACCATGAAGGGCTAAGAATATTTCCGTTGGTTGCGTAGACCGGATACCGATCGAGCAAAGAAACAAAATAACAATCGGTAATGGAAATGGTGTAGGCCGAAAAGGAATTTTCTGTTAAATGTTTACCGAAATGGAAAGAAAATCAACCCGACACACAAAAAGTGGTCAGCAAATTCGAAAGGGAGAGACGAATGTACGTACAGACAAACACACACGTTTGAATTGATTCAACGGAAAAAGTGATTGAATTAAATTGAGGTTTTACTTGCTTTTGTCATTTTGGTTTTCTAGTGGTCTTCGTCAGCTTTTCGTGGTCCTTCCCCGTGTAATGGAAAAATATAAAAATGGAATGAGTGTCATCTTCATGTTGTTGTATCATCCAGAGATGATATTTATTTGATCAATTGACAAGGGTAAAGGAAACAGGAAAGAGTAAAGAGACGTGAACTGTAGATCAAAATTGATGAATTTTTTCTGCTATGTACTAAACATGAGCGTGTGTAAAAGAATAAAATTGTTTGGTCACATACCGTCTGTAGGGATGGTATTCTTTAGAATAAGAGCGGGCCTTCTCCAAAAAGGAAGGGAGGCGATGGGAAAAGATAAAAATGGACTTAAATCTTAGAAAGCTAATTCAGAATTCACTATTGGGAGCATCCTGCTCTCTGAACGAAAGAAGTCTATACATGCACAATACACACGTATACATGAGTAGGTGGTGGAAAAACACTACGAAAATTTACTACTTACATTCTTGCTCTCTTTCTCTCGCGCTAGTTTTCTTATAAGTAATTCAATTTTTTTCCTCGTTTTCCCTCTCAGCCAATATTTTTGTACGACATTATCCAACCAGAGGAAGAAAAGAAAGTCAAGTGAAGCGGAATGAAAAATGTACGTGTACTTTAGAGAATGAAATGGAAGAAGGTCAGGTGAAAAGAACGATAAAGAGAAAAGCTTGTGTGCAGACCAGGTTTGACATACACGGAAGGTGAGATTTGTTTGTACATAGTACATCGGACGCTGATGTCGTATATAGGTCTGGTTACTCGTAGATCTTAAACCTTGTGGATAACAAATCGAACAGATCATCATGAAATGGTTCAATCAAATGGTAATATAATGCAAAATGCAAAAGAAAATCAAACTACAAACATTTTACGTAAACCTGTTCTCTAGTAAGGATTTATTACTAAAAAATACAGCCGCATGTAGGTACAGCTGTAAGAATGGAAGTGTTTTGCGTATTTACTTTCGCTAAAAACCAAATCAGAATCGCCTTTGCGAAATGAAGTAGTTTTTTTCGTCAAAAGTCTACTGGCACTTGACTAAACTGCTAAATAATTTAGGCTTAAAGATTGTTGATAATGTATCACATTATTTGTCACATTTTACCATTTATTACGAAGCTGAGCTTTCTCAGCAAGTAATGACATCGATGAGTTTGTCTGTCTGTCCGCCTGTGGGTGCTCTACAGGCCACATACTTTGACCGATTTAGACCAAACTTGGCAGGGTGACACTATGGACCATTGGCACGCAGCCTATTGATTTTCAGCCCAATTGCTCCACCCGGTCGGCGTGGGTCAGTGGTCCACTAGGGTCATAGGGGCAAAATTTTAGATTTGCCCCAAACTTGTTATAATGATGCGTTAGGTCACTTGAAACAACCATACCGATTTTCAGCCCAATTGGTCAACCCTAGGGGTCTGGGAAGGGGTCCACTAGGGTCAGATAAGGCAAATTTTAGACATTGGCCGATTTGCACCCGACTTGGTACAGGGATACCTTGGGTCACTTGAAACAACCCTGCCGATTTTCAGTCCAATCGGTCAACCCTAGGGGTCAGGGAATGTGTCCACTTCCGGATCCCCAAAATGACGTCCTGCTATAACTATCATTGTCGGATTGGCTCCGAATTTGGTATTTGGTTTGTCATTATGACCTAGCGCTGAACGGTTGCGCTTTTTCGGAAAACCTGGCAGATTCTCGCAGGTGCTTTTTAAATGTTTTTCTCTGTAAAATGTATAAGCTTGCTCCCCTGGTAACAAAAGTTGACCCAGAGGTTCTTTGGAGTCCTTAGATTAACGTACTTTTAAGTGTTTTCAGGTTCCGGCTCCCGATTTTGATTTTTAGTCATTATGTGGACATTGGCTTGTTCTTTTGAGTATTTGATCTTTTTCACTACGCAATGCTTCATTATCATCCACGGTTTATTCACGGTCATCGAGGATAATTTTTTCAAGCAACCATGTAAATTAGTTGGTTTAAAGTAATCTTGGATATAAAATTAAAGTAAACAAGATATAGCAAGTCAATGGTTGCTGTCTGTCTATCTCTATTCCTGCAAAAACATGTCCTGGAATTTGTTTTTCATGGGTTAGTTAATTCAGGGTTAGCGCTGCGTAAAGAACATTTAACAGAACATTCATAGAAGGTTTACTTACCTATTTTTGTTTTCTATTTAAAATACCGAAGAGTTTTATGTTAATGATTTATGATGCTTCATAACTATACAGTGAAGGAAACTCTTATACTAATTAGGAATCCTCTAGAATTCCAAAAGCTTTTGAATGGAAACAATGCAGTAATCAAATATATGCCTTAGTGACTGTCGAATTACTTCATAGTATAAGTAATTTTATCATGTAATCCATTGTAGTTATGGTATTTTATGCTTTGAACTGAATTAGATGGGCACTTGAATGCAACTCGAGGATATTGTACTCAGGACGAAACGACTTGCTTTTTGACAGCTGAACAAAAATACAAACTTCTAGATTATGGAGAAATTTCACTACAAATAACGGTTCACTAATTATCTTATATGTGACTGCTTAATTAGCAGCCAGAGAAACGTAACGTTGATGCTTGTTAGGCGATCAGATTTGCGAAGGTGGTTAGACATAGACATGAGCAGAGTGCGAGGGTAGAATAAAAGATACTCGCTAATTACATCACTTCATTCAAAGAGAGCATTGTAACAATTTGTTACTGAAAGGACTGTATCGAATTCAGGAGAGAAAATTGTAATGAGGGTTTTCAGGTCTTCTCGAAAAAATATCTGAAAAAAAGAGGAGTGTCAAACACTTATGTTGTTAGAAGTTTTAGACATTTCTGTCGAAATCTGATTACTGCTACCCTACTTGTGGGACTGGAAATATCTGAAAGTGAATGTATTTATGTAGTGTCGAGTCGAAAGGACGCTTCGTCGAGTGAAAGTCAACCGTAGAATGAATACACTCTTCCCATAGGACAACAACCGGTGGTAGTTTTTTACCATTTACAGCTGCATGAAAACCCAAGCTGAAATTCGGGATTATATTCGAAAGCTTTTACGATACTTCTCACTCATAGTCATATCATTTCAGCCCGCTACGAGAACTTTGGAAAAGTGTCATGGCATCATAATCATCACCTGATCGCTTTCACTTTCCCTTCACTTTAGACACGACTCTTCTGTTTACATTTACTTTAGTGGAAATGTGAGAAATTTCGGATAAAATATTAGGTCATCTTGTTGTCATGATCATCAACATCATGCAGTATTATATGACAAAGGGTTTTTACCGGTTTTTACATCAAACAAGTCAGTACACACACTAAAGTACGAACGAAGTGGAATAAATTGCAATTTCATGTCTACCAAGGTAGGTACATGCATGTACATAAATGTAGGTATTCATGTGGATTTGCAAAAACGGCTACTAGAAGCAAAGATAACAAGAAAATGAAATGTGTGTGAAGGATTCATATGCATTATGTGCATGAAATGTGAGAAATGATTGCAGGCAATGCAGCAAATGTTGAACCAGAGAGAGAAAGTGCGAATGAGATAAAGTGTCGCGGAAGTGGGTGAACGAAATACGGAATTTCTAACTTCGTTTTGCGGTTTTAGAAAGACATAGATGATATAATAATGTTATAATGGTTGCGTCATCCGAACCTTACGACAACACAGGGGAAAGGAAGGAAAGACGTGTGATGGGAAACAACACGGTTCGTTTTCTAAGTGCTTTCACTTTTAACAATTCGAAAAATGTAGAGCGTTGACAGTATAACGAGATAAAATGAAAACAGTATTCTTTCCAGGAGATTTCATGTATGGCGAAAGTGTAAGAATAGTATTTCTATTAGTGCAAGTAAGATAAAGCTCACCGGTAAGTCAACCACGCATCACGATCACAAAAATTTAGATGTTGACAAAACATGAGATTCGAGAAGTTCAACCAATCGACATGTTATCTGTATGTGGACGATGTTATTGAATAAAAGGATATTTGGTATGAGTCGTAAGAGAAGTGCATTTTCAGATTCACACAGGATTTCAAAAGGATTTTTAAAACAGAGTATTCCACGAAATTTTGCTGTGTCAATCAAATTGAGGTACATATAGAGATGGGGTGAAAGATGTCGTTTCCTAAAGACTTAGTTAGTAAACAAACGTCATCCGGAAAATCCACCCATTTCCTCTGAATTTCACAAATGAATACCAAAACAAAAGTTTTTTAAACAGAATCGTTTTCAAGTAAACCTCGTGGTGATTTTATATCGCACACTAAATGTTACTTTGTACTTTTGGGTCGCTGGAGATATAAGATTTTTTGTAACCTAGCAATTATAAGATCAATCAAAAAATCTATCGATGATTACGTAGATTAAAGTCATAAATCTTCAAACTGAAAACGATTTGGAGTGTGAGTGTATTGAGATTTCATTTTAGGTCTATGTAAAAATGGTTTTTGGGATGTTTACATTGATTGTGGCCGATCAAAGAGAATAAAATAGACATTCGAAAACTGGTCTTGATCCAAATTGTTCGCGAAAATGAAAAATCTGATAGTATTGGGTATTGATTTGTTTATTCCATTTTTTCTAGTAAATTTGATATGCTGCTATTGTAAAGTTGTTCTCAAGTATTGCTGAGATAAAGGTTTCGGAACAGTAGTAGAAATACATGAGATTTTGGCTTTTAAAAACAATTTGGAACATGGAGCTCGTTCGAATTTCATGCCAATATGATGTATATACCTATGCGTGGTATCATGACGTTTACCGTTTTTCTCACGATACCAAATAGAAAGAAAATAAAACTCATTAAGTTACCTGGAAAGGAAAGCCCAATTCTTTGGCTTGAAATCCATGTCCACCTGCATCTCTTCCATTTATGTGTTGAATGTCAACGAGTGCAAATTCTGAATAAATGAAGCCTGAATGAAGAACATATGCTTAAATGTTTATTTGCCAATATCCGCGGCTAGTTTGTAATTATTAATCTAAAATGCATGTAGCTACTACATTGACGCACGTATTTTTCTGTATATTTCTCAAATTCCTTTGAAATCCCGGTTTGACGCTTGTCCAACCGCACATTTCTTCCAAGTACATACCTCCGAATAAGGTAAATAAACTTTTGTGTTATGCATGCAGAATGAAAGGAGATTTCAGAACAAATGTTAGCTCGATTCTAGAAGCATGATACAGCATGTCATATATGTCATCTTACATATATATTTCATGCATAATGCAAATGTTTACTACGTGTACATTGACAAGCAAGAACAAACAGTCTAAGCCCGTTTTCCTTCTTCCCCAGCCTGATTTGCTCCCTTTTCCATGATTGCACGTTGTCTCCTGGAAAAGCATCATTTGGCCATGTAAAATAAATGCTTGCAAGGGATTTATCACAGTAGAAAACAAAACAACGTCGACAAACTAAGGTATTAAACACAAGTCGAAATTTTTGCCTTGTTTTCTTGGTCCCTGAAGAACGTGATGGGAATACAAAAATTTGTGCTCGTTTCTTTTTCCACCTTGTTTTTAAGTCGCGAAACGGCCAAAACAACATGAGCACCGGTAATATTTGTTTTGGTATTTGTGAACAGAAGGAGTGATAGTGTACACATGTGCTATTTTCCTGTAAAACTTCCTATCTAATATTTGCATGCTTTCTCCTAACGCCTCCAAAATTCAAACTCGTCTCGTCAATACTTTAATTCCCCTATTGTCGTTTGTAGGGCTTATGCTATCGTACAGATTCAGCACACTTGCCACTGCAACCACAAAATGAGCATAGAGAAATTCAATGTGAAACTATGTACTACTTGCCAGTTCTGTAGTGAAATCCTCGGAAACTTTCCTCGTTCTATATTTATTCATCTGGAAGAGTTGTTAGTAGTAAACACTCCTTTATCGTCGTGGAATTTAGTTCAGGAAATATGTTCGAGGCTTTAACACTCATTTGTTGTTACTACATAAACATAAGTATGTTTCAAATAAAAGCTACGCATTGTCAGACAAAATTATAATCATCAAACCACCTTCACCTTCACAAAAAAATACGGGAGGAATACTTTTACCATATTACTCATATCACTATGATGACTCGAAACCATTCATTATTATGGAAAAGTCCTCTTTGTAATTATCTGGAAATAATATTTCTCAAAGGAGTTGCAATGTATACTACCTAACTCTAGTCTCTCTTCTCGGTGATTGAGTTTTGCCATTGTGTTTCTGCCTTGCTTCCGCGAATAATTACAAAGGGTTCATGGACAACAAACAACCTGACGCAACTTGTAGTAACATAGAGCCAACGAAAGCGGCTAGAGGAACTCTACTTAATCTATTATTACAACGTGGAAGCTAACATCACGACTCCTAGTTTTTTTTTCGTGGTGATTTTAATCCGTCGGAGAGAGCAGACCGACGTAAGCCGGTGAAAATAAGGAGCGGTGTTAACCAAGTAAAATATTATCTAATGCTACCAGCTGGATCAGGTAATACGTGGCTCTTTTAGAGATTTGGTGGAATTTTCTATCCATGCAAGTACAAAGTCCTCAGTATTCATTTTGTGCAAGGAAAGGAAAATTCCAAAGCGACCGCTGCCTCCAAAAAAAACACAAGTACCAAATTCTATTTTCAAAATGAATTGCAAAAACTTCGCTTGTGCGAAGTAACGAAATGAAGTAGAAAAATTAGACTGACTAGGAGTTAATTATTAATCATGATCAATTTATCTTCCTGCAATACCTAGAATAGATAAAAATAAATTCGAATTGCTTATACTTTCCTTAGTCTTTGAATATAAACACTTGTGTGATTTTGCGACACTGCGTTCTGTAAATAAGGAAGATGCATCTTTTAGACAGCGTATAAAACTTCGACTTGGCGACTTGTTAAAGTTATTTCAATACTGTAAATATTTCACAGAAGGTAAATGGCACTTGATAATGGTTTCCAAAACAACACATATAAATACCTTCTTTCTCCTAGTATAATACACATGTCTACCGCACTATGTCGCTTTTGTTATTCCTCCGCGACGTTTTTTTACCGGCAAACCAAATTACCTAAGAACGCCTTTTGTACTACTCCGCACAAGACATTCATGGTAGATCGAGAGTACCTACCTATACTTACCTATTCGACCATTCTTAGGTGACTATGTATGTATCTTTTATATGGTTTCTAAGCTTAGATGTATGAACATATGTATACTTATTTGTTATTATTCTCACTAAGACTATGACAGTGATTAAGAAAGATTTGACATAGGTCTTCCCTAGATTTTGCATTCAAGGTTTTACTGTGCGTGTTTATGAGTAGGTACATTGTTATATTGATCGGCTGAATCGTCTCATGTGTGCAATTGACTCGATTCTGTGCCCCACTTACAATTACCTTAGACCTAGCTCACGAAAGTTGTCCTAAAATTGTTGACCATGTCATGCTTTTCTCGACTGAATATTTTATGGGTTGATGCATCGTGTTTCTTTGGCTACTGGAACTGATGTTTATTCCTTTAGTTCACGCCCGGACTATTTGAATTTATGTGTAAATAAAACTTCAATACATGATGCTTTCACTATCACTGTTTCTATACCTATGTGCAATCGTGAGTAATTTCAGCCATTTCACATCTTCCTTTAGAGAGTAATCTTGAGGGAAAGGCAAAATTAAAACGTAAACAACTTCAACAAATTTTCTTTTTACTTAGAACTCGAAGAAGTAATTATTCATGCTTCTAATTCAAGCATGCAAGTTCATTCTCATGCAGCTAGAGCTATACTTCACATCCTAGCTAAAAGTTTCACTTGGAATTACATTAGAGTTCATCATTATCATCATTAACCTAGGCTTATGATAAAGCACGGAAATAGCAGAGGGATGTGAAATAAAAGTTGATGAAGGACACGATACTCAAAAAGGAAAAAACCGTCGAGAAAGCTCTTTTCATTCATCTACACAAGTGCATAGTTGGTATAATAAAATTGAGTATTAGGGGAGACGTGAGTCACAGTACCAAGTTTCCTCACGTACATTAACACTTACAAATCAAGCTTGCACTTTCAGTTTTACTAAAGATGTTAGGTTATTTATGTTTGTACTCAGTAAAGTTAAAAGTATCTACATATAAAAAAAGGTCCAATAGAGAACCTCAGGTTTTTAGCAAAACACATAGTTTATACATTTATATGTTATTTGCACTGCAATGTTAGTGAATTCGAAGTACTTTCTTGTCTCGATAAGGCTAAACACGTTTCTTTTTCTTGGTCATTTTGTTTTTACATCTTCATACTTGTGTTCGGGTGATTTCAAAAGAACTCATTACTTCGTATGGACACACCACGCTCATTCGTAGAATATAATGGAAAATAAGAATGAAAGTTATAACTTCTTTTTGCAATGAAGCCACTATAACTGCTGAGAAGTTAAGGGTGAGAAACCAAATGGTAATCCTCCTTCTTGCTATAGCCAAGCTAAAAAAATTATAGCAAGGTTGAAGGAAATAAAGAAATGCTTTGAAGGGACTGGCGATTATTACATATAAAAATCGTAGCATGAGTTTTCGCGTAGGTATATGAGCTATTGCTGTATTTTGGTTACAGAATGTGATCGTTCTTGTATCATTCATATGTATATTACTGTCTAACTAATGCGAACAAAGACATATCAGCACCAGCATCACATCCTGAAAACCAAAAGAGTAGCATGTGGCATTGCCATTTACTTATTAGCATTCCGAGTATACAGTTCTACATATAAGTATTACTCTACGTACGACACATTTCCACTTTTCATTTAACAGACTGGGATAGAAGACAAAGGAATAGTTTCCCAAGTGATAGTGTTGGAGCTCGGTAGAGATAGAAAGCCTGCAGATACTTAGAGAGAAAGTTTTCCTGATGGAGTTTCACTTTCATGTTTACTTCTTCTCTGGGATTACCTTTAGTGGAAACCGAAGAAAATTCGGATTTGTCCAAAGGTAGGCAAATAGAAAGGCTTCTAGTTCTGGTATAAGGAATACATATGGAGCCAAAAGGCAAACGTGGGGAATGGGGATGGATGATAAAGGTGTTGATGGTTGGCTTTACTTATACGTGCATTCAACGAATTTTTTTACAGGTTCAAAATCACTAAGTGAAGAAAATTCTTGTCAACTGTACACGTATATAGGTGCCTTCTTTTGCTAATCTTATTACACTGTTAGGGACCCCAGGGGGGGTGACTTGGGGTCCTAAGAGTTTGGCATTTTTAACACCTAATATAGACGTATCATCCCACCAGAAATGAAACCCCGTTGTCATTAAAAAAATTCGGGCACCTGCAGGAACCTGTGAAGGGCTTATCCAAAAGGGCCCAATAGCTCATATGTTCTTCCTTGGGGCCATATGAATACCCCCACAAAGTTTCAGCCAGGAGTTTTCGGGTTAATATACAAGTTTTCGGCGCGTTTATAGGGTTACCAAGTTAATGANTAATATGCAAGTTTTCGGCGAGTTTATGGGGTTACCAAATTAATGAGAAAGATTTCAGCTATTTCAAGGGCTACTATGACAGTGAGGTTGGTTTTTTCAATACTTGGGTGTGACGGTGAGCTTATTTTCGGATTTTTTTCGTTTAGGATTTTCGGACAGATTGCATCGAAAAATTTTCGGATTTTCGGATGGATTGCAGATTTTTTTTCGGATTTTCGGACAACTTGCAGGTAAATTTTTTCGGATTTTTGGACGGATTACAGATTTTTTTTTCGGATTTTCGGACAAGTTGCAGATCCCGAGAATTGAAACCAATAAGCGAGTATTTTATCATTGGTTGGTTGGAGGTTTTTATGCAAAAAAAATCTCAATAAAATCCACACAAAAATAATTTGCATCGTGTGGTTCAGCGTAAAACAAAAGAAACTTGTTGGACACACAATAGGCAAAGCTTGTGCATAAGGCACGTATATCTTGTAGACTTTATTCTTGTACCTATTTCTTATGCATCCATGCCGGCTAACACCACCGCAATTCTCTAAGCATAGCAAAAATATTTACCTTCTTTATCTTAATCTGTCTAACGCATAAATAAGCATAAATTACCTGCGTTTGTTAGGATAGCCCGTGCCGTCAGTATGAAATAGAGGAAAATGGGGACTGTGCTCACCAGTGTGAGAATGCTGAGGTGATGCTTATACTATACCAAGACAACGGAAGTCACCAAGGCATAAGACCTACAGATAGACCTTCCGTTCATCCTAGACACCGTGGAACCGCTCCGACCAAAGCAAAAATCTTCACGTTTACCTTTCTTGTGCAAATTTTCGAATTTGGAAGAAAATTAATCACGGACTCAGCATATCAGTAGTGTTGCTAACTATAATACACGATCGCAATTTTCAGAATAAAAGTAATACTTAGTTAATTAGCTGACTCGTAGTAAAGGATAAAATTTTGGATCCGTTGCGTTCAACACACAAGCTACAGAATTTAGAGACCTCGATTGGCAACTTTACGTCACTTCTGTGTTCTTGTAAATTTCACATAAATAAATTTCTGCCCTCGGAATTCATAAATTTCTTTACATCAGAATCAAATCGCTCGAAGCGCGTCTATCACACAATAATTGTCAAAAGAATACGCTCCATTTCCAAATAGCTGTAATCGAGACAAACCTAGGAATGTAACGGTTATGATATACGCTCTACTTGAGTTTTTTTGATGCTACAATTTCTATTGTAAAGAATCCCTTTTTCTAGCACTTGAATTAGGAAACCTTTCATCCAACCTGTACAAATTTCATACAATGCATGGGACAATTCGTCTATTATAGCCGTCTGTGAAATTTTTTATCCGC
>VICI01000997.1:0-27150 GCA_019593645.1 Akabosia matsudoensis | reverse complement strand
TGTGTGTATGTGTGTTGTAATGTGTTTTAAGAAAATCCATATTTAATTGTTCCTCGCAAGAATAATCTCTCTCTGAAAACAGTGAGAAAAAAATAACAAACTATACAACAATTAAATGTTTATCGACAAAAACTCTGTCATTACTATATAGCTATAACCAGTTAACAGAAACGGTTGCGGAGTAGTTAACTATGAACTTGTTTCCAGAGTTAAAAAGCAAAACAAAAACTTTTTCCGGTGTGTAGATTTTTTTAGTTGTTTTATAATCGTCAATTAGGGAAGAAGATGTGATACTTATTTGTCGTTGTCAAACATTCAGAACTAACAAGCTTAAACAGAAAAAACTGCGCCTCAACTACAAGAAAAGTCAACTTTTTTGTGTTGACAATAAACAGACAAAAATTTAAGTGAGTTTTGTACCATCTTTGTTGAAATCAATTGAAAAAAAAGATGAAACAACGAAAAATGATATAAGAAGTTACCAAGCAAAGCACTAATACAACATTGTCAGCGCAAGGAAAAACAGTCAGCTAGTGTCAAGGGCAAAAATCTAATTTGGACATCCTTGTTCCGGTATTTTCTAAATGGCATTCTATAAAACAAAATTCAATGATTCGTGTACTACTCATTTACAATTAAGAAAAAGAAGAATGTTAGTGCCCTATTTTTTTGGTTGTTGAGTTTATAATAGTCGCGCAGTTCAGCTCTTGAGACTGTTAAATACTATATATTATGAAATATACTATATACAATTATATTAAACAATATACTAGTAGCATTTAGTATGTATTACTTTACATTATATTTGTGAAATTATCGATTTTTTATTATTCAAGTTTTTCGCTACATCGCATATTCTTATTTAAAAAAAGTGTTTAAGCAACCAAAAAAAAAATACAACTCAACAAGATTATAAGTTTGTTACTTTGTATAAAAAATTGTAGGAAGGAGAAAAGAAAAAGGGAGAGAAAATGCTTTTTTGTCACCAAGTTGTAAGCAATCTTACGTAAAAACCAGTCTTTTTTGTTTCGAAAGAATAATAAAGAAAAAATGGAAGAAAAAAAAACGATGAGTTGCGTAGTTGTGATCGGATTTGTCCGCGACTTATGTGACTAAATTAGCTCATGGCTTTGTTGCGTTTACGTTTAAAAAACATACCCGATTGGAAGTAGACAAGTATATAAAAAAATTAAGAGCATGAACATGGCAGACATGGAAATGACCGAGTCTGGAGCTGCTCATTATCTGTCAACCTGGTTTGTTGATGCAAAAGTCAAGTAGATGTGGTTGGACCTAGATACCTATTCCAGACTTGGTGACTTTCTTACAAGTTCCCTGTAACCAACAAATAATGAGGACCAAGGTGTTCCTTTTTTGAGTGAACTGTTGGGCTGTAAGCGCGTACAGCAGAAGCAAAGGAGGCTTCGGTACTGTCACTATCAGTATAATGTTTTTTCCCGAGTTGATCGTCGTCACAAACGCTCACGGAACCGCTTTATAGCGGCATCCCAACAACGCTGGTTTCAACCTTTCAACTGTCACATTGAGGCTCAGTTTATTTTTATTATTCTGAAATAAAGAAAATTAATTAAGAGTATTTAATTAAACAGTTTGTAGACTTTAAAAAAAGTTTAACATTGTAGAAAACATGTATTGCATGTCTAGTTTGTCGTTAATTTAACGTGACTCAGATTGCCAGCGCAGATATTTTTTATTCTGGACAGGTAACACACGCTACTTACAATTAAAGTTTTTCTCTATCAAAAATTCAAGCTTGTATTATGAAAAAAAGAAATAACGTAATTTTCATTTTGAATGCGTTGAGTCAGATGGTAGGATGGATGGTAGGATCAAAGAAAACTCTGTCCCCGGAATTGTATTGCCAGAAGGATGCTTTCGTAGCCAGGTTGTGGTAGCGCTCCTTAGCTGGCTGCATGTTTTTATTGCTGGGATGACGATGATGGGTAGCAGCATACCCACTGTGTTGGGATTTTGTGAACGAAGCAATGTAAAGATAGATTTGACCGTTGGCTTAGATTTTGCATTTTGATCGTTCTGTTTTGTTCTGGATTTGGTTTTACATACACGGAGGACTTCTGTTGTGAAGTCTTTTGTCTGACTCTTTCTGGTTCAGGTGCCAACGAACAAAATCTGGATCCGTTGATTTTTAAAGATATAGCTTCGAGTGTTTTATGAATTTTAACTGCAATTACGGCAATCATTAGAGAATTAAAGTTGTTGACAGTATCGTGTGGTGGTAATTTGGGTGAAGCAGTTGTGAGAAATTGAGACTAATGGAGCTGCAGGTTAAAGATGACACTATTTCCACAGTGTCTGAAGGTCTCAGACCTTCTCCCACTCAGCGCCCGTCGTACTTTGATTTTTCCAGTACCAACGGACTATATCCTCCTCAGCACAGTTTCGATGAAGCGGTCATCAAAAGGCTAGACCCTGAGCTCTTTGATGACACGGTCAATTCGGATGCTACGATAAATAATTCTACTTCTGAAGAAGAAAAACTCAAAACATTTCTGAGGATTCGGCCGGTGGGAGGGGAGTCGGTAAGTTGACAGCTATTTTTTAAATCACGCTATAAACGTTTTTCGTGCTAACGTAACGCTTTTTGTTATCACAGGCACTAGAGATCAAAGATGAACATACTGTGGTCGCATACACAAACAATCCGCGGTTGAACGCCCTCTTACATGACCGCGGAAAGAAACAAACAGAGTTTAAGTTTACTAAAATTTTGGGTCCTGAATGTGGTCAGTCCACTGTTTTTGAAGACTGTGTCACTCCAATGATTGAGAAGTTCTTGCGTCGAGAGAATTGCTTGATATTCAGCTATGGTGCGACTAACTCTGGAAAGACTTATACAATGCAAGGTACTTAGTCGGTTGAATTTCCGGACATCCTCAATTAATGTGAAAGCGTGGCGTATCAAAGTATGAATTTGTTTTTACTAGGATACGGCACTGAGTATGGAATCATCCCAAGGACGCTCGACTCTATTTTCACAAGACTTCAAGATCGCCAGTACAAATTAGCTGACATACGACCCTACCTTTATCAGAGCTTCCAGCACTTGAACCCACTTGAGGTTGAAGCCCTCCATGAGAAGAGAAATAGGATCATTGCTGATGCTAATATTGTAAGTATTTTATAGCCCAGTTTATTTTTGTTTGCTTTCGGTGTGAACGTAACTTGTGTAAATTTCAACAGAAACAAGAATTGATGAACTCTTATCGACTTACCACATCCCGGTTTTCAGATAGAAGCGGTTCAACAGTTGACCTTGTCGGTGGTAAGTATCTGAAGTCTGTCATATGGACGACTATTAGTTTATCATATTTTGAAGACGTTTGTCCCATCATATTAGAAATAGTTATGAAGTAATGTGTGATTGTTTTGTTTGACCAGCCGGTGATGTATTTGATTCGAACACGATGTACACAAACTCTACATTGTACAGTATTTGGGTGTCATTTGCTGAGCTTTACAACGAGCGCGTTTACGATTTGCTGGAGGCCTCCACAATTGGAAAAAACAAACGGCGGAAGGAACTCCGTTTAATGCAAGATCGTAATGGTTTCGTTTACATCAAAGGTAAAGGGGAAAATTTTGTTTCTTGACCATTTCGAATGGTCGATTTCTCAGGCTTTGAACCCGGAACTTTCATATTGTGCAGATCTTACCGAGCTTCCAGTCACATCAGACGAAGAAGCTTACAAGTTGTTCCTCTCAGGAAAGAAAAACTTACAATTTGCTGCTACACAAATGAATCAGCAGTCTAGTCGGTCACACTCATTCTTCACAATACGAGTTGTAAGCATTGGCATAAGTGAGGGTGGAGCTTTTCCAAAAACTGTCCATAGGTAATTTATCTTTAAACGGTTTCGCGAATCGTAAACTCGTATTGAAACATTTGATAAGTTCGTTCAACCTACTTAGAATGACTTTCTGTGATTTGGCTGGAATGGAGCGTGCTAATCAGACTGAAAACAAAGGATGCCGACTTCAGGAATCGGGAAATATCAATAATTCACTTACTGTGCTGCTTAAAGTCATCCGTGTACTGAGGTAAACTCATAAAAGGCAGTTAACCGTGTATTTTACTTGTGAGTTTTTAAAATGGAGTGGTAAAGAGTAATATATCGCAATCTTTCATCGAAATTCGCAGGGAGAAGCAAGGAACTAATTCTTTAATCGAAACTGTACCTTTCCGTGAGAGTAAGCTTACTCATATTTTCAAAAGCTATCTAACGTCAGCTACCCATATTTGCATGGTGGTGAACGTTAATCCCGATCCCACTTTGGCGGAATCTACGCTTCAGGTTCTACAGAACTCTGCGATCGCAAGCAATGTAAGTCGATTGGAAAGTGTGTATCTTTAAAACTTAGAGGAATTGTCTGGAGTATATGGGCATTTTTGCCAACAGGTCATAGTTTTTCGTCCAATGGAGCTTAACGTGGACGCGCAACCTGCACCGATGAATGTCAAAATGATTTCCAAGCCTCCGGTTCCACCTAACGAGAACAAGAAAAAACTAGCCGGTGCTACAGAGAAACGGCCACGCTCATCTGACAGTGAGGATAGTAGTGACAGCGGTGAATACGGTGCGGAAACTGTGGTTGCCCCGAAAACTATGTTCCAGAAACTAAAACGCCTTGAGGATGAAAATATGAGACTGCAGAATGAAAATATGAAGCTGAAGAGGCTCCTTATGCAAAGTGAAGCCGAGAAAGTTAAAATTAGAGAGGATATGATGAACTTGGTATCAGAAGAGCGCTCGTATTATGCGTAAGCGTATTTTTATAACTATAAAGTCTATTAGATGTTTGATGACAAATTATATTTATCACCAATTCACATCCGTAGCTCAAAACTGGAAGAAGTAAAGGCATGTGAAGAAACCTACAACAGACGTCGGCTGTCTTTAATGACGAAAGTTCCAGTCTCGCCTGGCAGCAAATGCGGTCGATGTAGCCCTCCAACAAGGGACATGGAGGACATCGATGAAACGTTTGAGGAGGAGGAGCTGGAGGCTGACAAAGAAAATCTTCCCGTCTAGAACTTCATTTCATCCGTTCTTCCGAAAATCAAATCGTAATACATGCCAAAATTTGCGAAACAGTGCCAATTTCTTTTTCGAAAATTTCTTATAATCTCATACCAATGATTTAAAATCGATTCAAATAAATAAATAATTTGATGAACATTCACGGTTCTAGATGAATAGTAGCCGTAAAAATGTCTAGTATCAGTTATCAGATTACTATGTTCTAACGAAGCTCTTGATAACAGAACAATAATTATATTTTTATAAGGCGCGGAAAACAATTTTAATTAAACGAAGCCATTGAAAAAGCTATAATTTTATATGACACGATTCCTCTTCTTACAGTCAGAAACTTAGATAGACTAATCATAACCACAAAGTCTCGTTTCCAGATTTTTATTACCTTAAGTAATAGGCACTGAGCTAGAAGCATGATTAGCTTGTTTGCATTGACCATATCCAACGTTTGGATCCACATCAGCTACATACGTCGTTCACTATTTATTCAGTGTTGTATTATTTAATTAACGACTCAAACATTAAATTATTAAATCTCCTTGAAAATTATCATGCACTCTTCCTTTCTTCAAGGTAACTGTACTGCTCTTAGTTCGTCCTGAGTGATATTATATTAACCTAAAATGACAAAATTTACGCTCCCTTTTGTGTTATATAAATGTATACGACATGACAGAAACTATCATCGTCGCAATTAGCCCGTGTTGGTTTTACACCTAAAAGTTCACTCAACAGAGGAAATAATAATTCTCCGTGTTGACCTTTCCATCCGAGTTAATTTATGTTTATTCAGATGAAACTCATGTTAATTTAAAGAAATACATGTGTACAGCCATGTTTTTGAAGTTTAACTAAACGAAACGCATTACTAAACATTTCATTTTTTTGCACTACATCATGTCGCGCATACTTAACCAGTTCCTTAATAGTTAGCAGACTACCTATGTAACCCAACCTTGAGATGGTATTCTTGTTTTCGTATTCATTTACGCATACCGATACGCATTTAAATTAGCTGCGTAACTAGTTTCTGCACGTGCGATTATTGAAAACACACTGTCGACGCAGCGTTATAACTAGAAACCCTAACTACTCCTATAAGTTCGAAGCAACACGGTAAAAGAACACTCCTATAATATAACAACATGTAGTATAGGCATAAAAAGCTTCTCAACATTGTCTAGCTTTCACTTCGATACGGGGGTAATGTGAACCCAGAAGGTACACCTGTTCACGGCTTATGGAGAAATTGAAATCCTCAAAAAACGGGCAATACACTTTCATAGTTAGCGAAAGTGAAAAAATGAATAAAATTGAATGTTCCATGCAGCACAAATTCACGATGATTGGGACTGAATATAGTATGGTTAAGCTTGTAGTTACTGAGGTGAGGAAAA
The DNA here is from genome assembly GCA_019593645.1 of Akabosia matsudoensis. NCBI lineage: Eukaryota > Metazoa > Arthropoda > Collembola > Entomobryomorpha > Paronellidae > Akabosia > Akabosia matsudoensis. The sequence goes on along the minus strand of VICI01000997.1, from coordinate 20,675 downwards.
AACAGAAAGTCTAAAGAAAAGGAGACAAAAATAAACTTTCTATGGAAAATATGTAGAATATGTGCTAATCCATATTGTGCTCGGGCAGGCGCATTCAATCTTATTCAATTTTTATTCATATTCACCTGTGCGAAGAAAAAGACATGAGAGAAGTTCTCACAGTAAAAGGGAAGGCTCGGAAGTCTATATAAACTATTAACTATGGAATTCACTTATATCCATTTTTCTTTTCAGCAAAGGAAAGAAAACAAATCTTTTGGATTTAGTTGATGTGATGTTTCTTCATCAAAGAGACAGTTTTTTACGCAAAGTCTCTTTCTCTTTCTTTTCATAAATCATTTTCCAGCTTTTGTATGTCTATGCTACATTTCCGATACAAATTCAGTGTTTGACGATAGCTACGACGACTGATTTGTAAAAAAAGACGGAATCATGGAGATGGTTCTTTGTTCAGTCGAACAAAAAATTAGGATTGAATGCGTAGAAAACCTGTAAACATGTTGTTGTTCGTAAAAGAAAATTGTGCTTTACACATTTAAGATGATCTAAATTTTCAAGGGAATTACTTCGCAATAGGGTTTTTGAAAGAACACGTAAAATGTTGCCATTTATAACGAGATCTATGCCGTTTGGCTGTAGCAGTAGTTACCAAGCCTATTTTATTCTGATGTTGACATGTTTGCAGGACAACTGGACCGTATAAGATGCTAATAATATATTATACAAGGAGTCCCACCATCATACCATCTATCGATGTTGCACCAGCGCCAGGAAAAAGTCTCAATGACACAAATATTGCAAATTCTCGGTTGCCATAAAATGGGCGGACTCTTTAAGGCTTTCAGCCAAGTACTATCTTTTTTTCTCTGGCAAGAGCACTGAAAGGAAATACTGGAGGACGACAATTGTTATGACCACTGCAAGAACACTAAATTTTCCAGGGTTTTGTCTGTGTTCAAAATCATGGCTACAGAATATAACTGTTGTGATAGGACTGTATAACTATAGCACTGAGCTCATGAACTACGACTGAATTGTGACATTATAAAGTTTTCAAATGTATAGAAAACTTCATTTACGTATTCCATAGTATCATAAAAGTTTATGAAAATAGAACATAAATTTATCATAGATGCACATGGTAACTGTGTAGTAATAATGGTCTGGAGAAAACTTGAGTTGCAATGTGTAATGAACGAACACAATCAAATTCAAGAAAGTGCAAAGGAAAAGGTTGCGGTAACGGACCAGTTTTATAAGAGCACACTCTCGGGTGGTATTTTAGCTGCCATTCTGTTAGTTTTACGGTTAGTGCCAAGTTGAGTAGTCGAAAATTTAGTTTTTTTTCATGCAACTTGTGACATACCTGAAGGAATAGATACACATGCAAGGAATTGAAGAGCGCACTAGAGCTTGTGTAATTAAATCACAAATAATAATAATTTTACTGCGGATCGCTGAAAAAGAAATAGAATGTGGGATCTATCTGCGAACGGAAGGATGCTGGAGAGGAAGAACGCTCTACCACTCGTGTTTCGGTAGAAAACAGATTTATATTTTCAGGACAAGCAAACAAGTTAGTTATGAAAGGCACAAATATAATATTAGCAAGCTGATAGCCCAAAAATAATATCTTTTCCACTTTTGTGGACTTAGATTTCGTATACTTGTGCTTCCACGTTTTCTTTTTTCTTTTTACCCTTCTAAGACTTTTCCAAGTTCGAGGATACGGCAGCACAGTGAAAAAAGGAAATTGTGAGAGGGCATCGTCATCATCATCAAAGAAAACGGAAGATACTGAGAAAAAGAGTTGGCCACATTTTGAAATAAAGGAAAAAGCTTTCTCTCTCTCTCTCTCTCTCTCTCGTATTTGCCTTCCGCACACATACACGGAAGCACAAATATTCTGTAATAAACTTTCTCCAAAACAGTTCACCTGAGGTGCAAGCTTCATTTTTACCCGTTTCTTTGCGGCTACAAGAGGTATTGCGTCCGTTGTGGAACTCAACGAGTTGTAGAATTTCGTTACCTCTTTCAATATGCATAAATAATGTGTTTTGTATTGTAACTTGTTCAGTTTTGAAGCCAGAGACGGACAGTCGCGAGAAATACTCAGCAAAAACATCAAATGTTGTATAGATGAAGGAAAAGCTTCCAGAAACCGTGTAGTGAACGCAACAGAACTCGTCAAACTACCTATACAATATTCTATAATTTCATATGGCTTTATGTACCTTTTCTTGAGGGTAGAAACCCAAGACCTCTGGCTGGCTTACTAACTTTTCAGCAAGCCTTTAAAGATCCTCTTTCACCCATATTGAGTGACTCTAGCATTAGAGCTGGAGTAAAAGGAGAAAACGAGTCAGAGAAAGAGAGAAAGAATAAAAAAGCAAAGAAAGTTTTCTTTTTTAAGGAAGAATAAACGGATATGGGCTGGCGAACGAGAGGGGGAGGATAGGTAAGAAAATGATGACAGTCCTAAGTATGTCGGTCGAAAGTATGGAAAATGCTCACCAGAGCAAAGACAACTAGTGTGGAATGAAACAGAGAAGACTTGATCGTTTTCTTCATGATGCTTTCCTGTGTTGTATTTCTCTGACCTGACTAGAACGGAAACGCGAATGTGTATGATGATGATATGATAATGTACGAGCAAACGCCTTTGATAGCCTGCTTTTGATTCTAGTATAGCCACTCACTACAACGAGGAGTCGCTGAAATTTAAAATGAGAACTCAAGATTTTTTACCTAGCGATGACTTCTGAAAATCTTCTTTACAACATGGTGGGCCAGACCACCACGACGATGCCTTTTGGAACAAAAATGTTTTGCAAGGTGGAACGTCTACAAAGCTAGTTCTTTGGAATGGGACATAAATATCCGGTGGGGCAATTGGTTTTGTGGATACCTTGATATTTTATATGTATTTTATATATATTGGTATAAAACTCATTAGGGTGAAGATGAAGACTATTCTATTGGCATCCTCTACAGCAAGTAGTATCTGCGTTTTTCAAAACTATGCATGAATCCCATTCACTATATTTCATATCCATATTGTGTATTGAAGGAATCAATTTATAAAATTAAATAAAATTTTATCAAGCAAGACATGGCCTGAGATTTAAAACACTTTTTATGGGCGTAAAAATTGACTCATTAAAGCAATCAATTGTTTTCTCAAAAGATCTAGAGGAAATCAATATAAAAGCCAATAATTTTTCGTAGCAAATGTGAAAAGCGTGTTCATTTTGCTGCAATCTTATAAATACTGAAATATCAGGGATAACTGAACAGGGTTGTCCAGCTTTGTATTTGTTCAAACTCTTAGTAACTGGGTTGATGGGAGGAGAAATACACACAGATGTGGTAGGTTAGACACCATTATTTTCTGCTTATTAGAGTTTTAGAAAATAAAAACAACTTTTTCAGGGCAACCAATTTTCTATGATGGCATGACAATGAGCGAGAAGAGAAAAATAGCAAATAAATAGATACTTCACTCTGTGGTTTACTTTCCAGCTCTACACAATCCACAATCCACATGTGCCATGTTAGCTTTCCTCACAAAAAGAGAGAAAAACGTATTTTGTCTCCTCTAAAGCAGTAATATTAGAGGCACGAGTAGGAGTTGTACAGTCAAATATCTATTGATAACAAGGAAAAAACTAGGCAGAGTTACCGCAATTGATGTTGATGCTGGTGCTATTAGAGTTAGAAAGTCTTTTCTCATTTCATCTCCTTACATCTTACCATAGTCATCACCGTCTTTTTTCTTCCTATTATTCTCTGGACACGCTACCCAATAATAATAATACAGTACATTTTTATATGTTCTACCCGGTTGGTGGGGACGTACGCTGCTGAGAGGAATAGAAGAAAAGGTGATAATATTTTGCTTCGTTTGATGATTATTTATGTATATGTAACGTAACGACAAAAAAATGATACTGACATGATAGAGTTCCTCCAAACTACCAAGTCCAACGTATCCGGAACGAAATTACACCAACACAACAACAGCTTAAAAGGCTGTACAATGGTTTTGCAGTGGTTTTACTACAGTCATAACCGTTATTCCTGTCATTTANCAAGCTCACTCACGCTCAGAGTCGTATGCTTGGGAGAGTAATATTTCGCATATGAATCCCATCAGAACATCCTTTCCCTTGTACACGCTTTCAAGACTGAGGAAATGCGCTGACAAGGTTTTTGCTGACAAAATAGGGAGTTAAGTCGTGAAAAAATTAAATCTTGGCTCATTTCTAACACCTTGAAGAAATGAAATCTGACAGTGTATTTTACTTACGCTACACAATGAAGCATGTGATCATAATCCGTATGCATGGCATAGCCGTCCCGAAAAGAGTCTAATATTTCTATTAAACCTGACTTTACGATAGGCCGGCTTATACTTTTCCTTGCAGCGTTCATGTGTGGATAAAGCCTTTAAAAACGTGTTTTCCATACTACGCGAAAGTGTCACTGTTCTTTCCACTTCTCTCAATAAGGTTTTTCATGAAAACGGAAAAAAGGTTACCAATATTAGACGTTTCTTGCCGTTGCCATCCAATATATTACACAAGCAAAATAAGATCTCTCTTCTCTCCCCTACGTAGTGTCAATGTATACACATATACTACATATAAGGCGTCAGTGTAGTCACTGACGATGTGCATATAATCATCCTGTCATGAATGACTACTGCTATTTTCTCTCACCTCTTCATCTTCTTTGTCTCTTGTTTTTTTTAAATAAAATGACAAAGAGTTTATTGGTTAGGTGAACATGAAAGAGTACACTTTATTGCATACCACCAACACCACTACTAAGTACCAGCAGAACTCACTCATGTGTTCACACAACATGACAGATTATAAACTAAAACATATAGACAGCAAACATTTACTATGTTTTTTATGTATGAAAGAACGTCACCGAGACGTATTCAAATCATATATTACATCTAAAACTGAGAAGGAAAGACGGTTGCTCAGTTTTTATCCACACAATAAAGCGTGCATGCGTTTTGTACTTTTTACCACATAGAGGCTTACAGAAATAACTGTTGCAACAAGAGAAAAGTTTTGCAATGAGTGGTGATGATGAGTTAGGTGTCATTATTTTTTTCAGGGGAAACGTATGATGATGGTGTATGTGACTTAGAAGGTAAAAAATACGAATATTTACGAGCCTCGCTTAATTTTTGACGGTGTTTTTCTCTCTGCTTGCATGTCATTTAGACAGTGAAAATTATGTGTATAATAGTTTGGCTGAGGTACGTTGAAAGAGGGAACAAAACGAGAACACGTACCTTCCGCAGGAGTTAGGCACCTATTGCCAAATAAATCCATGTAACAAGAAAGTATCCCTATACAAGAGTAGAAAAGCCTGAAAGCCGATTATTTACGGGAGAAATAAGCAATCAGAAAATACAGACAAAATGAGTACATGAACACTGACGTTACTCAATCAAACTGAATGCATGTGCTGGTGGTGGTAGATGTCATCGTGAGACTACTTGTGTGAGATTATAAAATAGAAAAAGTGTAATATCGAAGTGAAGTATGAAGTGCCTGAAACGTATAGCTCCAACGTAAGTGAAGGTGACAATGATGATGATGATGATCGGGAAAGTGGTCCTGGTAAAGGGGAACTATGACACATAGCCTTTTGTGCAAACATAGAAACGCACAAGTAGCGTGGATGAAATTTCCTACCACTAGAATATAAAAGATGGCTGCTGCTGTGTACGGCGTTTCTTGACAAAGACGGCTCTCTTGGCTTTTCCCCCCGATAGGGTCCTCATCTCGCTATCTCAATGAGTTTAAGAAGGTGCAAAGGCGTTGTATAAAGCATCGGGTTTCGGAGAACATTTTTGTGAACAACTACAGCAACACGGGCGAGCACGGGAAGTAGAGCAAGCAGGAGTTCTGTTGTAGGCAGCATCAAGCAGGACTTTTGGTACAAACCAGTGTTTTGTTCATTCTCTATTCGAAAGTGCACCTGGAGGCGCGCTGGAGCTTTCACCTTATGACATTTTCTCTGATTGTTTCATGCTTAAACCGGCAAAAGCATGAAGAGAACGAAAGAAATTAGAAAACATTGATATTGCTTGACTTATCACAATAACTAACTCGGTACAAATGAGTTTTCTAGAGGCTCATGTTTACATTTCTTAGTTTCGAGCAATTATGTTATATTCTTTCTTGATTTCGTATTTTTGAATGTCACGACGTACCATTCGTAAATCGGAGGAAGTTTGCTAAGACCTGAATGTAAAAGTTGCTTAGAACCGGTGTAAGATCTTCAATGGTGAAAGTAAGGAAGTCTTAATACCAAGCTGTAAATCAGAATGGATAGCAATACTTGGTTGTTGATCGCTGGAGTTCTCAGCAGCATTCACAAAATAAATATCTCAATTGTGTTGCCAGAGGATATTATCATCTTAGCACAGCTAAAGTGTGCGGAAGAAGATAATCATAATATTTAATCACATTTCTCACCCTGACTCAGTAATAAAATGAAGTTTCCCTTACTGTTCATATTACATTACCTAAAAGGCCGTCACTGTCAATCAAGGTGCACTAATGTCCAGTCAAAAGAGTCTGCTCCTATCATAGCCGTCGTAGTCAAACTTTGTGCTTCTAAAAATTATTTTCCAACCGCAACGGCGACCACGACACTCCTACTCCAAACATCCGCGGCAACTGGAAAAATAGCTTGATATTAAATTAGGGCTTGCAGAGAGAGAGAGAGAGAGTAAGAGCGGGTCTATGTAATGTAACATTCTGATGATGTTAGCAGATATTGTAATACGAGCTCTAACACAAACATACATAACATCCGGCCTTGTGTGATAATGAGAGAGGAGAATGTCGCCAAGTCTTCAAGTGTACATGACATCATCACCATCATCACTGAACTGAAAAAACTTCATCCTATCCATCGCGTTACATATATGATGGACATATCAGCTTTAAAAAAAATTCATTATGCTTTCACAAAGGAGACAAACTTGCCACTAATATTGCTCATTTACTAAGCATGTACACATGTACTCCTCTAAGGGTAAGCTTTTTCTTAGCCTGCTGAGCATTAACGTGCTCACTTGCAAAGAAGAGACACCGACACCTCGTTGGCCTGTTTTGTCCTTATCTGTTTTCTAACTACGTATGTGTATTCTAGTGCTCTCAGTAGAACGCTTGGTTTGAAATGTTTATCATGACATCCCAAACTTACTATTTAGGCGCATTAGGTTATGAACGTAAACGGATACGAGCTTTTGATGCGTGCTTACCAGCTGAGTAACATGTACTTTCTCCAATTCCTTTTTCCTGACTAGAAAGAGTATGAAATTACAGAAGAAGATTCCTCATTTTTCGCATCAACTCTAACTGATACAAAATCCACATGTCCTGCCGTGCTGTTCATCATCGGAGAACAAGCTTTAGTAGCAGTCACCTTCGCATCTTATCACAATCCTAAATTGTTTTTTACGTTGTCTCTGTTCCATGGTAGCATCGTAATTCATACATCCATCCGTAACCTCACATCAACCGTTCTCGGTACGACTTCCATTATACAGTATACGCAAACTACCAGTCCCTCTTTAAAGCACGCAAGAAGTGCTTAGAGGCCCGTACATTTTATACCATTGTTATCATTCTGCCCTAGTACATAGTTACTAGCCAGCCATCACCTTTTCCACTTGATTGGATACTTTGCCTCTCCTCTTCTCTTTCCAGGCAGCTCAATATAATCTACTGAGACTCCTTTCGGTCTGACAACAGGCAACGGGGATCGCTCAGAGCTCATCAGAGGAAAGGAGTTGTTCCTCTCTCCCTCATGTTTTCTTCTTCTTTCAGATTTTCTCTCTCATCAAAAAATAATTGGAAAGGATTGACATGATAATCTACTTGATGCATATTCAATACATATTGACATTTGTGATGGTATTGTCCAGCTAAACGATAGAATATTTCTAATGTGCGTAACGCATTTTCACATTATTATTTTATTCCCTAGAATTCAATGTTTCACCTTTCTCGCAAGCTAAAATTTGTTTTTCAACCCTGTGTCCTTTATTTGTTTGCCCAATAAACTTGTAACTGTATAAACGAGAAAACATCGACTGTGAAAATGTGTGCCCTTTATTTTTGTACAATTTGTTCTCTTGTCCAATATCCACAGGTGGATCAATGGTCACCAAATTGTTGTAAATATGCGGGGAATCGAAACACTCATGCGTTTATCAATCCCGAATGATATTTTCCTTCTCAGTGGTTGAATAAACTTTTTTGTTGTATTTTTAAGATGTAAGGAGTTCTGCTCCAGGAAAAAATGGGAAACGAGAGGCGAACTAGAAGAATCTGAATATAAAAAAATACGCCCACGTTGCGTTGCATACTTCATGATTCAGGGGCTGTTTCATGCAATTTTTACAACAAGGCGTATTAGGAGCGAATAATCTCTTCAAGAAAAGAATGAGCATTTAGAGAACTGGGCTTGTCTACGCGGAGCCATCTAAAGTATCCAGGTGGCGTCATCCATTTTTCCCGACCTGGTAATGAGCTTGTCGTCACACTAAATGTTTATGTTATTGGTTGAATTGAAAAACATGTCAACTCAGCCACAGAAAAGAAAAATAATCAAACAATGGAAACTTTCGTTCGTTCCTTAACTCTGGTGAACAACTCGATTATTTCCTTGCTTCTCTGAGCCTTTTTATGGTTCATTTTTCAGGGAGCCTTTCTTATCTTTCCCTTTTTCTACCAAAAATACTCTTTAGATTAAAAACCCATTAGTCTACCAACTTGAACTGCTTCCTGGCTTGCTCTTTATTCCACCGGAACAAAAAATCCCTAATTCAGTACTGAAAAGGCATAAATGTTATGGTAAATGCAAAACACTAGAGCGAAAATACCGACCGAGGCTGGATCTTATTTGCAGCATTTTTTCATGAAATACATATCTGAACTATGCACATACCGCCAACAGCATGTAACTTCATTTCTTCTCTCATCATGAAAACGATTACAGTTCGAAGCGTTTACATTTTCCGGCCGCCCCTGAAACGTCTACGTTTTCGATAAAAACGACTTAAAGTCTGACTCTTTTTCCGGTTATAGAAATTTCTGCATATTATAGTACTCTCAACAAGCCATAAGTTACTTTTCCGCAGCTTAGTTTCTCATTCAATTCTATTCTTACCTCTCATAAGCATAGACGTTTTTAGGTGTGAACATCTTTTACCGCATAATGCATGTACGCCTTCAATTAACATAAAGTATAGTAGCACATTTATGAGCATTTATTTATTCTTCTTACTTATCATCCAATATGAACGTTTTTTGTATGGATTTTCAAGCTCGTCACAAGGTTGTTACTTATTCCACCCGTAGCTCACAAATAAGCTAGTAGATTGATAAACATGTTAGAAATGACTGGCTGCAGCTTGCTAACAGAACCTACCAGTTCTCCGACTGACGTCCAAAAATAAAATAAAATATCTACTTTATTTTTTGTACATGAAAATGTGTGTATAGTGTGTATATTCACTGATTTCGGACGGATAAACACACAATGCAATGATGATGTTCATATTTTTGCAGCTTCCTTTTCACAATTCTTGACGGTTAGAATCCACTTCTCGAAAAGCATACAGATCGCTTTTTCTGTACAACGTTTATCGTCCTTAAAGACATACACACAAATGTATCCCCAACGAAGACATAAGCAAAACGATATTGGTGATCGCATATATTTGATGTCCAAAAAACGCTTTTCTCTTAAGGAAAGAAACTGCCAAATGGGAGTCCGCCGGTGGATGGAAACAAGGAATGAAAAGAAATAAAATAGATGATCAGGTTTCTCCAATATTCTTGTCATGCTTCAAGATTTCCGTCTTCGTCATCTACACTACACGTTCCACGTAGTAATACCAATGTTAAGCCCCTTCGAGCGTCTATAACTGGTCATTTCATTGATTCATCTCCTGAGCCTCAACTACTAGTTGAAAGAATGGGGGTGTGTATAGTAGTCGGGTATCCTTGGAACTTTTGACTACCATCGGTTCATACTGTTGAACTATCAATATTATCATTGTTAATAAATAAACTGAAATATTATTACAAGGAACTGAGAGGTTTCTGGTTGGCCTTCTCGATGTAGATGAGCTTCGTTTACTCCCAAAAACGTACTCAAGTACGGTGTATGGTTGGCTTAATACATTCTACATTAAAAAGAAGTTACATACAGGTTAACTTGCATGTTGTCAACACTATCTGCCCTCAGGCTGAATGAACTCTATCAAGTAGCGCCTGTAAAAACTCAGAAGAAAACGATCGCATTGTTGTTGGTTGTTCATTCTGGCTTCACATCTGAGTCGGCAGAATTAACAGCTCGCATTAATACAAAACTTGATGCATTTCAATACTTGTTTTGCAGAAAAGATTGACAAGGAAAATATAGGTAACAATCGGACTATAGAAAAATAGCGAATGAATAGTTAGTTACGTTCTGCATCCCCACGGCAGATGTATATTCATGCAGAATCTCAACCATTGCAAGTATTTTATACCACACTCTCGAGAGTACACGCACTAATTGTAAGTATGCGTCAAACCAACGGGTAAATTTCTTAGGCCTATACTAATGGATCACAGTTAGTAACCAAGTCATTTAACTTTTAGAGTATGGGCAATGCTATGCGGCGTACATTTCTTCGGTAAAAAATTATAAAAGCAGCTAACCTGTTGATTTCTGCCAGGAAAAATCATAGTTGTCATATAGCACCTTTTGCCTTCGCTCCGAGGCTGGCTACTCAATTCTAATGGAAATAGGGTCTTTCATTTGGACCTTACCTATCTATGAAACTCAGACGGACTGGCATCGTCATCGTACGCATAAAGTAGCTTTAGCTGCTTAGTAATGTAGAACGAGAAAGATGTAATCGATGCAATGATCATGGCAACCTTCGCCCAGCCCTAAAGTAAGTGAATAATGGAACTAATGCATTTTGTGTTTGGACTGTTGAGATACAAAAAAACTGTGGGGAGAGAATAATTTTATGTGTTTATATCGATCATACTATCACGCACTACATATTTAAATGGAAAATTTTGCATGTAACTGATGTCAATTTCTGCATTTTAGTCTAAACGCCGGAACTAATCTGATTCATATGATTTTTCGTACTACTTTAGTATCTATTCTTTATTTGAAGTAGAGTACAGTAAGACGAAAGTCATGATTTACTATACGGAGATGGAACATAAGTATTTGCATGTAACATATTTTATAATGAAACACGAGAAACGCCTAATTCAAGGCTTTAAAGATAAACAGTTCGAGGAACGTTTTGAGTTTCATTATAGTAATTACTATTTGTGGTGCATGATACTGTTGTAATTTGTGGATAATACTGTAATGTATAGATTTTATAAAAAGCATTAACTTAAGCATATGAAAAGCTACTCTTCGACGATGCCTAGGCTTTCCAATGACAATTCTCGTATGCCCGTTCATTCATTCAAGGTAGGCAGAATCGGATCATGTTTTTTGTGAACTCTAAATTCATTCAAAAGAGTACGTATTTATATGCATCCAGATCGTGGTGAAAGTGATTCATATACGTCACAGAACCCAACGAGTCGACCACGACCACTCACAAGGAATACTCTTGAACTGACTGTTTTCGAAAAGAATTCATTCGACGTTTCCAACAGTTGCATCATAAAACCGTACTTTCATGCTAGTCCTTAAAAACTTTGTTGGAAGAAACAAAGTGGTTGAAACTGCCTAAAGGAGCCCAAAGCTCCATATAAAGTAGTGAATACAGAAAATTGGGTTACCAGAATGTAATTTTGCAAAACACATTGAGGTAGATTTATGGTTTGGCACCCTGAATTTTTATACAATTTGCGTGCGTATAACGACGGTGCGAGGGCAACACGAAATTGTGCTCTGTCTCGCAAAACAAGATTATCATTATTTGGTCATACCTTGTTAACCGATCTAGCTTTAAAATGGATAGAGAAAGCAGATAAATATTATAAATCCTTGGCCCGAGTAAAAAATTCGTCGATTTTAAATAGACGATTCGAAGATTTGCCTCGTAGCATCTGTGACAATTGTAGTTTCATCAGGCGACCAAGCTATCCGTTTCAATTCATATCAGTATTAAATTTCATAAGTTGCTGCGCTTTTCTCCAGCGCCTATTATCATTTCGAATCTATTTGATAAACTATAACTCTGCTCTGAGTAGGACAATGCATAAAAGTTTGACGCATCCGTTTGCTTGTGTGTTATCAGTATCACGAAGATTGGCTTAGTGTTATTGCGACCCAGTTACGATTTAAAATAAAATTATGACGTTTTCCGTTTCGCGCCTCTTCGTTCCATTGTACTTTACTTTCAAGTTAACTTGCCACTTTTATTATATTATCTTCGTTCATTCTTTGGCAAAGAATCTTCACGTTTTGTTCTCGTCTCCTTACCTTTTCTCCTCCGTCTCATCAATTTCTACACAAGAATACTTTTCATGCTGGTATTCAATTCTTTCACACAACTCGTTGAAATTTTCTTTTATTCTATTCTACCTTGTACTCTACAAGCGAGCACGACAAAGAGAGAGAGAGAGGTGTAAGCCAAATCCGAAGACCTATTGAATATCATATGCGTTTGTTTCTGGTACCTATCACACACATTCATCTCTCCAAGGAACTGCAGACAATCAAACAAGAGTAAAAACAAATCTACAATTCCTGTTCTAGTCTCTACTTTGCAATGAAAATGAGAAGAAGCTGGAGCACTTTGTTTGCTCCTAAAAACACTAAGAAAAAGGTTACATACGCTTTAATAGGGGCACCAAAGAGGAGCGACATCTCATACTTGACTACAACAATGTCCTTAGTAGATACTCACCGACTACTAACTCTCAAATCAGCAAAAGTAAGCAACAAACTAAGTAGTTAGTGCTTTTGTGTAGGGAGATGCAAAAGCAGCATCGCATATCGCATCATCATTGCCATGTTTTTGTGCACTCTTGCTAAACAGCAAAGCAAGGGAAGCATGCCGCCGACGACGGTCCTAACTGCAAAAGTAGTGGTGGTAGCTAAGTTAAGTACCAATTGAATGCACACTCCCTATATATACAACTTTTTAAAACATTTTAGCTCAAGTTCTTCCTACTACTCCTCCGCTAAATATGTTATACTCCCTATGCATGGAGTCTCCAAAATATATTTTTGTACTTGTGGATGTTATCGCAAACGTAGAGTCGAACACAAAAACCTCTCTTCCTTTCTTTTTTTTCTGGCGTTTTGCTTGTGTTTGTTTTTTGTGTATGGTTTCCTCCACATTTTATACGCTGTTTTCTGCGACCAGCTTGTGTAATATAGCACGCAAAAAAAAGAAGAAGTGAGAATAGGCTAGAGCAACATGAAGTGGGAACCAGCCAACAGCCGCATCTCTACCACTCCGCATTACACAATATATTCGAACAAGCTATCTGGCAAGCAACTCTGAGAATTCACCATGTACCACCTTCCATCATCACACATTACATAAACAGACCATCTCCGGGGCTGAGAGAATGTTTCGAATAGAAAATTAAATGGAAAATCATCTCAAGCAAGAACAAGGAAGCTCTCTCTGTCCTTCAGTTTCTATATAGCCCCCGCATTCGCCTGTTTATACATGCATATATAATATTCAGCGACAACATTTTGAGGATGTAGTTGGACATACTCTGGCTGTGCAAATGAGGGAATACAGATAGGCCTCTTGCAAGACAACAGGAGTATAATAGTAAGAACTGTTTAAATACAAAAAGACAGACACACACAAGCATACATCAAATTCTGGTTCTGTAGAATACTCTTGGACGCACATATATGAGGCTATGGAAGGAGCCATACAGGCACACGCACACAAATACACATTATTATTTCGACTCGCAAGTCTCCTTTTGGTGTTGCTCTTCTGTTGACTATAAACCTGCATGCTTACTACACTTTACTAGGAACCATTAAGGAGCCTCGCTTCATATTCACCACAACTGTGGAAACAGGAGTAGCTCTGAAACGATTTTTACTGCTACTATTCTATCGTGCTTTATTTTTTTGGCTGCTCAACTAATGTAACAGCCCTACACATACACAGCTCGTAGCAGGATTCTAGTAATAGCTGTAATAATACAATAATATTCTACAGAATTTAATTCTCTGCACACATACACATACTTCAACTACACGGATGACTGAGGACAGAATCGCGGATTTCTTCTCTCTCATCATGGTTTACCTTTTTCCGTAGATTGAAATGCCAGGCCACTTTGCCTTTTTACCTATAAGAACACTATTGCCTGGCAGCATGCTAATAGTGCAAAATAAACCAACTCTACTAGTCGTAGTGCCTATCATAGCCATTTCCGAGCGAACGACCAACAGGAGAAAAACAGAATTCTTCTAAAGCTTATTTCTTTATTCCTTTCGACGGCTATTATTATTTTCTTCCTTTTATAACAAGAAAAGCCTAGGATTTTCGGCAGAAAATAAACTAGGAGAAGAAAAACTACAAAAAATAGCCACCATTTATCTTACATTTTTACATGCTATATACATAGAAGCTTTGCCCTTCTTTCTCTCTCTATTTGCACTTTTACTGTTAGACATTATTGTTATTAGCCATATCCCTCATCAACATGTAGACCTCATCATCTTCTTTTCTTTCTTTCTCTCGTAATCTTTATTGTAATCTTGATCATCTTCATAATCATCAGAAGCACAGGAAGAGAGAAAAACATAGAATAGAATACCGATGGACAGCGAGAAGTAGTAGAAAACTCGCAAAACTGTCGACCCTTTAAACAAGTAGACTCGCACAGTCTTTCTCTACTCACGCGTTTTCACTCACTGCAGGGTAAACTACACCGTCATTTTGCTCTCATATCTTAAAACTGAACTAACTCAAACTGGAAGAGTTGTAAAACGAAAGAGGAGAGAAAAAAGAAAGGAAATATATAATCTTTATTATTTTCTCCTTCTCTGACTACTCCAGCTTGTGCTAAGTAAGTACATAAAGTGCACTCAAGAATACAACGGTGAGTGAAAGAAAGCGAGAGAGGGAAAGAGAAAGAAGAGCGAAAAATATGTATCAGTTGTGTCAGAAGGAGGATGGAAATCATCGTCCAATCCAATCCACTACGAGAATACAGGAGGAGCAGTAGTATTAAAAGTACGTACACATCCTTACTACACAGCACCCACCACAAAAATTTCTGCTTCATGTCTCTTTTATCCTGATGATGTTGATGTGATGTGATGTGGCCATAAATTCTATTGTTCGCTCACTAAGCACTACCCAGCATTCCGTTTTACAGCAGGCAAGAGAGAACACACACAAACACGACGCACGAAAAACAGCATAAAATAAATTAAATGGCAAGTTTTGTAAATATATTTATATTTAATGCGAGACAGAAGTGGAATAAAGCGAGACTACTAATAGATCTAGGAAGGTATCTGGATTGAGACGAAGTGCGAATACAAAATAGCGTGATGAGGAGGCCTGGAAATATTATATAATTAATTGGCCATCAAAACTAGACAGTTCAGCTGGATATTTTGAAGAAAATGGGTTGGTTGCGTGAATGGTGAGGGAAATTGAAAAAAATAATACTTGCAGGATGGAGCATGGGAGAAAGTGGAGAATTGATAAAAAAAGAACAGTTGGGAAACGTGGTTTCTGTTTGTTTACACCAACAAGACAATCTTGTTGTTGTCCTCATCCAATATACTTTCTCCCTGTCAGAGGTCCATCAAAAAGTAAATAAAAGTAATATCGATGCTAAAATTTTATTTCCACTTGTAGGAGGACTGGAGC
Source organism: Akabosia matsudoensis (assembly GCA_019593645.1). Classification (NCBI taxonomy): domain Eukaryota; kingdom Metazoa; phylum Arthropoda; class Collembola; order Entomobryomorpha; family Paronellidae; genus Akabosia; species Akabosia matsudoensis. The sequence continues at coordinate 4,786 of VICI01000997.1, read as the reverse complement.
TAGAATGCCTTGGTGACTCCTTGTTAGACTATGCTGAAATCGGAGCTAGTCTTCTGCTATAAAGTCAAATTTAAATGTACAAATGATGGTAGTAGGACAGTGCACTCCAAGAATAAAACATCACCACCACCTCATGTCTCGTACACATGGAGATAAGCTGGAATCAGGGACAATCAGACTAAGCTACTTCTCCGCACTATTTAAGAGGCTCCAAATGTGTGGAGGGGCATGTACAAGGAAAATATTTCAAAACTGCTACGACTTTTCAACCTGAACACACCTTTAGAATCTATTGAAAGATGCGCTACGTTGTGCATTACGGACAGTACATTTAAATACTACTACTGGTGATATTAAATCAGCATAGAGGACATACCAAGTGCTAGAACGTTTATAACTGGTGCTAAAAACGATTGGGATTAGTTTTAACAGCAATAAAACAATATTTGATATAAAGTGCTCACACAGGAACGAATATACGTATTTTAACTTGCAACGATTAAATTTGATCCCTCCAAACCCAAACAGTTTTGCGTCTCGGATTTGCGTTGACATCAATTTATTTATCTCCCTGCTTGGATCTCGCGCAACCAAAACGCAGTAAATTCATGCGGCCTGTCTATACCTCGTAGATGAGTCGTCAACAGATTGAATATTCCAGCAAAACTGTACGTGCCGAAGAGGACGCTCGGGGGCTTATAATATCCAGTGTTAATCAGGCACCAGTGATTAGTGCTTGTGTTTGGAAAAGATTGCTATTTTGTATTTTGACAAAATAGTAAAAAAAGGCAAAGCAGATAGTCAATGCTACTTATCAAATCCTTATCATCATCACCCTCATCGCATCAATCGTTTGCTGAAAGGTCATCATGACTTGACCAATCTGTAACGAAACGACGGGCGATTTCCAAGACTGCTTGTTTGCCAGTTGGCTCTATACAACTCTCACTATTTATCACCCGTTTCAGTGACACATACACTGACCCTTTCTTCTCACTGCATATTTGCTGTTTGACTCTACACTGATATCCCATGTGTCCTGATAATCTCTTAGGAAAACGTGACATTCTCCCGTACTGCTAGTAAAACAGTACCGAAAAGTGTCATTTGTATCTATTTTACAAAAACGCTCTCTTTCAAAACAGAAAGATGACGACGAGAGTGATAGAAATAATGGCTATATTATGCAGTTGTTGCCGTGCTGATTGTAGATGACAAGAAAACATTGCGATTTTTTTTCTGCAAGCGACTTCAAAAATACATAAGAATCTCGCCAAGCAATAGTAAAATCTTACATGTATGCAGTGGAAATGAGTGTAGATGAACGAGAGCGTAGTGAGACTCAAAATTAGGCCTATTTCAAACCAGTGACGACGAAGGCAAGTGAATAAGGAGAACAGCAACATATTTTTTATTATCATCTTCGTCATCATCTTTTCTTGTTATTTCACTTGGTCTTCTTCTTTTCATTTAGCATCACGCTGCATTTTTACTCTTGCTGGTTTCATATTGAGAAAAAGTGTGTGTGTGTGAGTGAGTGTCGTCGTGTGGTTCTTAGTTTTTGATCTACCTCCTCTGCACCTCTTCTTTATATTTTTTTGCCTGTTACAATTTTTTGTTTGTTTTAACACACAAGCAAGATTTCAGCAATACAAAAGAGAGAGAGAGAGAAAAAAAAGATATGTAAATTTCGTGTTGTTCTTGGACGGAAATTCGCAATATTTTAAAACTGAGAGACAGCAGTAACACAAGTACATTAGAAAAAGGTGTGCGTGCACGTACAACATCTTTGCCAATGTGCCGTGTTTGATATTTTTTTGTGAAATGCTACTTAAAGAGCAATATGGTGCTTTAAAACTAGTGTTCACACACGTACACATACACACACACATCACTTAATACTATTTAATTACGATTTATCGCATGGATGCTAGTGCACTCCAGTTAACTAGTTTTACTTTCATCAACGTTCCTGGTTCCTCATGCGCAATGCTTACTTAACAAAACTGACAAAAGTTGCACACTAGCAATAAATTTGTAAAAAAAGTGAGAAGCTGAAGCGAGTTGTTGTAGTTTTGCGGTGCGATCCAGATCAGCGTCGGCTCATGGGTATGAACTGTTATTTGTTATGATTGTTTAGTGAGAAATGTGTTCGTTGTTAATTGTTTAACTTGGATTTTTAAGAATTGCTAATTAGGAGGAATTAGCGAGGATTTAAGGTGTATTTAGTAGTTCCACATAGCTTGTATATCAGTAGGCACCTTAGCTGTGCGAGTGTAACAAGGCTGTTTTAGTTTTTTTTTTTCTGTGTTGGCTCTGTTAAGTGTTGCTCTTTGCTACCTTGTCCAGTGAGCCTCTTGATTGTTTTAATTGTGATGGCTGCCCTCCAAATTATCCTCCACTCTCATTTTGAACGTATGACAATGGCATTTTAATAGAAATGAATGTACTGCAAGACATGCTAATATATTTCTGTTAGAAAATTAGATGGTGGTAGCGCGTTCGCAAAAAAATACAAAATGTTCTCATGTGCAATTTCACATGTTTATTACTATTACCGTGTGGTACTCATCTGCAAATGCAAGTTCACTGTTTTCCACTAAATGATGTCATCATTTGTGATGATGATAGATTGCTGGTTGATTAGAAATGTCTGGGTGTAATAATACACAGTATATCACCTTATTGTTACGAGTATACCGCCAACATTCCTCATTCCAAATAAACTCAATAAACATTGTCGTGTTTCCACTCTATCCTTTCAGTCTACATCTCATATTTTTTGCAAGTAAAACAATAGCCATGGATAAGTCAGCAACGTCAACCCGTAAACCAATCAATGTTTTAAATAGTTTGCGCCTGATTGATTATTTTGTTCGAAAGCATTGCATCTGACTTGCGGCGATTTTAATAGGCAAGACAAGACAGGTACTTTGAATCATTTCAGCTACACTAGAATAGCTATATAGCTGTTTTCCACCCCTTGCTGTATTCTCTAAAATAAATTTTTCCCTCTACATCAATTTTATCGTTCTTGTTCAATGACTAATCAGCAAAAAGGATTTTTTTTCGACGTGGTGATTAGTATTCCATTATGATGACGACATCCTCAGTGGCAATGGTCCTGACGTTGACGTAGCATATTATCATTTTCGCTATATAATCATACACATAAGACTTTTTGATTCAGCCAGAGTTGACCTCAAGTAACTGACTACGACTACTAAGATACGATAGTGATAATAGTGTTATGTAGTGACCTTATCGCAACAGTTGTTATTGCTGATCATATATGAAGCTATCTTTATACTTGTATTTTTTCACCTGTATTGTCAACAGCCAGAGTCATATCTTTTTTAGTAGAGGCAATTATTTTGTCTCATAATTTTATATCTGTATACTTATTTTTTCTTCCGTTCAATGTTACGAGTTTTACTTGTTTAACTTGTACGAAAAAACCAGAGCAGAAGGAAGGGTTTGACTTAGTGGACGACAGCGATATGGCCGACTATTGATTATTATTGTTATTTATGCTAAATAATGGAAAACAGTAAAGCAAACACTCGCATCATTACATGGAGTCTATCATACTGAACTAAATAGAAAGATTTTAGGGACTCATTTATGAGTGAGTTGATACAAGTCTCCTGAAATCTAAAGAACGGTACACAAACACACGAGCAGAGATTCGAGAGTGATATAACAAAGTTATTGGAGCACAGGAGCAGTAGTAATGAGATTCACAATAGACAGTTGAGGATCAAAGGCCTATTGTAAGGTAGCAAACAAAATCGGTAGCAAAAGTTGGTTTACAACGGTGAACGCATGAATGACATTAATGACAGTAGCAGTAACACTACTCATTCATCATCGGAAGAGCACTCCGCCAAGTTCATCAGAGCGAGGAAGAAAAAAGGAAGGAACAGAAAGGGAACGTTTCATTGATTATAAGCATCATGCAAATTTTCGTATTTGCTAAATAAAAAGCCCAGTCAGTCAGACTCAGGTTTTATTCAATTTGTCCAGGCACCAAAAAAGGTGGGAATAGGAATAAAAAACTGTTGCTAGTTGCTGTTGTGATAATTTTTTAACCAACTACCACTTTTCATAGTTTTAAAGACCATTTCGTTGGAAAATTTTTTGAAAATTGTATTGTAACACATGACTGCGATCGTTTGCACATGATATAGCAATTCATAGATACAAGCTTACTTGTTTTCGATGAAAGTAGTTTTGGTCGTTAATTAGGATAAAAAAATATTTTGCAAAACAATACAGTGCTGTGAATTATTTCAAGTCGCTTGCTTATTCCTCTGCATGAAAGAAATTCAAGTGTTTTTCTAGGAATGCGTATATTATTTGTTTCATATCAGGGAGAGCCTACAAAACATTTATCAAAAAAATATGTTTGAATAAACAGGAGTGAATGGAAAAATATTAATAATTGGTGCTCGCACACTACTGCGGCCCAGTTAAACTAATCCGTTCATCGACTTATATCAGCGTCGTTTTGATTCGTAGGTCTCACTTGGCTACAACCAACGGTGTCCCCATCCCGATACGACAGATTTCTAGACTACGCGAAAGTACTATCCTTTTCACAAATTATTTTTATTTGAGGATCTACAGCAACATCATCATCCCCTTCACTACAACTTTACTCTATTTTAAGGAACGTCTGTAATCATCACGTTACATGCTTTATATCATAGAGGACATTTGCGAAAAAAGTGTGCAATCAACGTTGTCATCAACTTGTCGTCGAATGTTGCCGTCGTTCCACTGT
>VICI01000996.1:0-27157 GCA_019593645.1 Akabosia matsudoensis | reverse complement strand
AGACAGGACTAACTGACAAACTATCAGCAAAAATAAATGAACATTTTTCACTAATATGTTTAACTTTACAAAGTATGCTGATTAACATTTTTATGTAACATAACTAAAGGCATAAACTAGGAGCTACTAGCAGTTTATGAAATGCTATGAAGTTTTACATAGTAAAGCAGAGTTGCATAATTAGAATAAAAAAGTCAAGTGTATAGGTCAATTTGTAGTCAAAATTGAAAGCAGTCTGCAGTCAAACTATGTGATTGAATAGCATAACACGGTGCACATTTTATTTTATTATGAGAAGTTTGAGTTCATTACTTGCGTGATTTGTCACTTAAATTTCGTTATTATATCATGGTTCACGTTTAGTCAATTACTGTCAAATAAAGTAACGCGAGGATTCTGGCAAGCGATATGGTAGTAATGACAAAGTATTCGAAACTTCGTTTTCAGTAATCAAATTTTCAAAGCGAGAAAGTATTACTGTGTAGATAGTTTACAGTATGTGCTGCCACCTCGACTTTCTTGGTTTCGTAGAAGGATTCCATTGAAGTGTTTTCAACTTCGGTAATAATAAGGTTTGTGCCTTTAGGGAAAAAACGAGATGAGATAATCTTTCTAAAAGGGTGAAGCTCGCGATGACTGACAAATTTCGTGACATATTAAGTTAGAAATGGGCATATAAGTAGATAAACATAGTTTTGGATCAACCCTTGGCAGGGAAAGTGCTAGATAGCGGAAGTATAAAAAAAGTTCCTTGTGCTCCTATTACATTGACTACTTTCAAGCACGTATCGTTAGTTTGTGAAGGTCCACACATCATAAAAAATAAGAGAGCACTAATCCATATGATGTGGTCATGAGCATGAATAGAGAGATAACGAAGTTTCGGGGAGGAAAAAGTCGCGGCTGAAGAACCGTATGTTAATGTTTTTGTATATGGAATCAAATGCAGTGTTAGAGATTCATCAGTCGTACACATTTGTTTACTATCAGCAGTGATTTTGGGGATTACAGAAACCAAAGTATTCTTTTGTACACATACACATGGCAGCAGCATCGCAGCGACAGCTATTCTGCCGTTACAGCAAAGTCTGTTGAAGAGAATTCATGTGGAAAAACTCTGGACTGATTTTAAATGTGATCCTTCTGCCGTGCATTTTAACGTTTAGTCGAGTTCCAAAGTATATGCATGGAAAAAGGACGGGTGATTTGCATATAGAGTTGTCGGAGTTTTTTTAGCAAAGGATGGCAGGCTTTGTAGGGTCTTTTTCCGCATTTCCAGTTCATGTAACGATACCGATAGAAGTACGGAGGAATGTAAGGGAAAGTGAATTATGACAATACAGGAGCGACAAGGGAAGTGTAGATAAGATATAATGTTATCCGAATCACGAGGCCTACCGAGATTTTTATGCTCAAATATTTAGACTGATATGAAGTTTTTATGAAATTGAGTTGAGTTGTTTTTTAATGGGCCGAATGTAGTAGGCTCAGTTTAGGCCAACTCATGTTCCTGTTTCCCAGATCGCTTGTTTTATTCAAAGTAAGAGATGTATATTTGATATTTTTAATAGTTTAACCTAACGGTCAGAGCGGACAAGATGCAAGTCAAATTTTATACCTTTAACAAGATTAAAAAGGAGTTTTTAATACTAATTAATTACTCTTTAACGGTGGATAGATTTCATTAGCAAACACAAGAAACAATTTTTCTCATCGTTTGACAATGTCGTACCTTCTAATATTGATGACAATATCTAAGTATGTTGCCATGATTTCACTGCTGCTATAGCGTAGCGTAGAAATCAGAAATGTATAAAAATCTTTTGAGTTTGAATTTGTTTTTGTAAATCATTTTACATGGATTAACCATTGTCTTCGCCCCGTTAGTGTAGAAGAAAGGACATCATTAATTAAATAATAAACAGCTCATTTATGTCTATCTAAATTGTATTTCGTTTTATCAATCTATAACGGTGTAGTGAAAAAACTACAACGTGATTTTATATTTATCCAACATATATCCACATTAACTAAATCTGCTATTACGTTCATGCATCTATATTAATGTAGGTATAATATAATATTATGTATGCAGTTGTAGTTTCCACCCAATTTGTTCACCATGGACACAATCTGAAAGTAAAACGAGGCCGCAAACTACGGAAACATGGAGTAATAATATAGCTTTGTTGAATCTAAGACTACATCAGTTTTAGTTGGCTTTACGAAAAAATGCAATAGGATGTGACAGGATGAACATTTCATATGGAGCACAAAGTAAATATATCGACGATTCAAATACATAGTGAAAGGGGAGAATGCAAAATGAATGTAAAAACAGTGAATATGATGTGTAAACACAAAAAGTTCGTGGAAGGAGAAAGTCTCAGAAAAAAGATAAATATGCTCGAAGAGGTGGAAAGAATGTTGATGACAGGAATATTATAAAACATCTTGTCTCTTGGAACAACCCTTCGTTAATGGAAAATGCTACTGTTTCTCTGTCAGAAGCGATATGAGGGAACTGATGACTTCACTGTGTAATAAAATGAACGAAGAAGTAATATTGTAAGTAAACCATTTTTTATGAAAATTCTGTCCTGCTGATGTGTGAATAAGTCACACGGGAGAGAATCTCTGACTTAGCCATAATTGTACGCAACAACAGAATCATCTACTGTACATTTTTGTAATGATTTTTGTTCGGAGACTCTTACTGGTAGTAGTTCGCTCACATTTATGTACTTAAGACAAGAAAGGCTGCAGAAAAAACACAAAAAATTCAAGTACAGTATGCGTATTGCGTATGGTTCAGGAATTGTTCGTATCTTTGTCACAACCTTTCTTTTAGATTGACGGAAGATAATGAAAGCGATTGCACAGCAGGATAGAGTAGTAAAACGTCAGTCTCAATCTGAAATCTTATGACCACCCACTTCAGGCTTTAAACATATTAATATTGTGTAAATGAAAAACATTTTACCTTAAAACTTTCCAATTTCAAGATCTAATTAATCGTGTGCGCATTCAACTATCTCAAATCATTTTGGAAATCAAGTATGAAAGATGTCAATTCGAAGAAATCTCTCACATTTTTTATATCCATGCAGTCATGGTTGTCTTTTTTCCGAAAGTCAGGTCTTATTAGAAGGAGAAAGTACAGGCAGAGGAGCTTCTGAAAAGAAATGTAAGAAACGGTAAATGGAGATTTTCCTGAATCTCATATGTGTCAAATTTTCAATGCTATGATACATGAGTTAAATATTTCAAAGATCAACATATGAATTAGATAAGGGTTAACACATGGTTAACGTGAACTATTCAAAACAAATTTTTAGGAAAAAACTTTGCGCTCTAATAATATGCTAAATATTCTGATGGATTGGTTACACACGCTGCTTTTTAAACTAAAGCATAGTATCTGATTTGTGGATGACATTTTTACGAGTTGCCAATCCTAAGCTGAGAATCCGTAAGAAAGACATACAGTAGCTTACCGAACGTAAGAGTGAAAAGTTACGATCATATATACTATCCCGATTATTTACACGCGATTTTGCCGAAGCTTCACATCAATAGTATACTCAAACATTGCGTATAAGTTGGGGACAATTGTGTACCATTTACTGTAGAATAAATTCACGCAACTTACGATTACATTGTTTTTTAATGATTTATTGGATCCTTGGATCCTCAGTAAATAGCATAGCTTAGCACAATAGACGAAACCATAGCTGGGCGATGGAGATATTCTATGAGGGAATATCAGTAGTAAGCCATGAGCTAAAATTTGCATTGGTAGGCTCTTAAAAATTCTGTATACGATAGTCACATAGATGCAGAGATTTTTTCTAATAGCTTCTCTCAACGAAATGTTAGTGAATACCTTGTATTTCCCATTCCAAAATCCCCACGAACATTATAACTGAATCCTTTGTTACTCGAAGCTTACACCCGTTCACCGTTACTTTGGCGACTCGTAAGTGAACACTTTCTTCTAAAAAATGATGATATATCATTTTCCAACACTCTAAATAGGAACTACCGATTGTACAAAACATATAACACGCTAAGTCAGCATTAAAAAGGCTGAAACTGAGGAGAAGACTGCATATGATTTGAGCAGGAAAGGATATTTTTAGTTACGGCATAATTTAATAAGTTGGAATTTGATTGTCCTTAAGAAAATGGATCATTTTGTACTTTTTTATTACACACGGACTTGTCATATCAGCGAAAAGGAGAGTGTTGTACAAATCGATAAATTTTCATCGCTACAAAAGAACGATATTCGAGGGTGAACATAACTTATTTTTGAAGACATGCATTCAAATATTAGAATCTTTGTGAAAGATGTGTTTCATAGCTTTTTTCAGAGCGCCTGTCGACATCGTTAACGATAATGCGAGCTGAACGACAAGGCGAGATATTGTAATAATGCAGGAGACCACATATTTTTCGAGAACAGCAGTACTTGTGAGGCATACTTTCCTTCTCTGATGTCAGTAAAACATGAGCAAAGTTGGCGAAATTATGTTCGGCCATGGACAAAAATTTATGTGAGTATAAATGGTCATTACATTGTCAACAGCTAAGAAGTGAAAAAGTCAAACACAAGTTAAACCTTCGGGCCCACATTGTATTTTGTGTACTCCTTTATGCTTGCTGACTTAAAAATACGCAAAGAAAGGCGAGTAAACAATTAGCATTGCAGTGGAATGTTTTGTTATCCAAGGTTTTGAAAGTGTCTCATAAAAAGAAAATATATGGCCTGTCATATTGACTACTTCCACAATATATTACGTTTAAAATTTATCATCAAAAAAGAAACTTAAGAAAACCATGTACCTTATAGTGCGCCAAGAAACTAAAAGTTTTTTCGGGCCAGGCTGACAATGTCATATTAATTTTGTCCTAGCTACTCCGTAATAAGATTTTTTAGCTAAGTAGAACGAATTTTCTAAAAATTTTGACAATATATTCACTTGCACCCTTTCGTACGGAAGGATGAATTTTTTCTATGGTGTGAAAATTGGTTCATATTAAAATGTATATTTAGCCAAAAGTAAAAAATTATGCATGCATTAAGCCATAATTGCTATTTTATGTCCACGTTGTAATGTAACGTAACGTGTTGCAAAAGTTGTCAATGTTGAAGGTGAACAAAAAATACAATGGTTCAATTTCCATGAAAGAGGATTGATTTGCAACCAACCTGACCACTCTTCAGATGACTGTTGTTCATTTTCATAATGTACATAGGGTGAAGAGCATTAAACTGGTTACTGGATAGCACGTTTCCGTGAAGTGTGTTTAGTCTAGAGTACGTTATCTTTTCATCGAGTCGTAAATTTTGGAAGCTCCCATGTGCAAGGTTGAAAATTTACTTTTTTCTCTAGAATTTGCCTGTCGAACATTTTGTTGCGCATAATGTATTGAATATCAATCGTTTTTACTACGTCCAAGTAGCATATTCATTGCACCAAAAGGAATCAGAAATATCAGTGAAAGTGCCACCTGAACGATAAATCCTGTATGCACGGAAATAGATCATTTTTAATTATCTTGAAACGGTTTCTCAAAGCGACCCTGAAGGCTAATAGGCGAACGAAGTTTTCGTGTTTCATTTAATTTTCATCACATTCGTAGTAAAACCGAGTCGTATACAAGGTCAATAACAGTGCAATTTTCTAACCTATTGATACTTCTATAAAAACGACTGGGGCACAAAATCAATGAAATACGAAATCAATAAATAAAGGGAAGGTTACTACTATATAGGTTATAGTAATTATGGTAGACTTATGTGATTGCCGATTGCCCTAAAATATCGTGTTAGCTTCATTCTATATAGCATAGCACAAGTTGGAATTTTGATTATTTTCCATTGCTCCGCCTATCCTAGTCTAAAATTGTAGTTTGGATCCCATGATAAACTTTCCTATTCAATACTACGTTACATTTTTATGTTGTTTTAGTATTACTATTGTTGTTGTGAGGGAAACTGCCAAGTGTAGCTACAACAGCTTTTCATGTTTGAAAAATTCCACCACGAAATTTCGTCCCCCAAGATTTTCTTTGCCTACATCTTACGCGTCGGATGATGCTGCAAAATAATGCATATTCGAAAATTAAGCTGCGGTTTGTACCCGTAGAATACCACTTGGCACTTGGTACGATATTTGGGTGAAAAGGATGATACAGCACCACAGGAGAGCGATAAATGGAAACTAATATGCATACCAAAATATTTTCTTTCGAAAGATAGAAAGTGAAGTAATATTACACGTTCATTATACATGTTAGGGAGACGTCCTACTCCATACAAAATATGTTATTTCATTATGCTCAAAATATTTCATGGAAACTGCGCTTTAACCAAAGTTTTTGTTCGTAAATGTGGTAGACCGGTTCCACCAATACTCTCGTCTGATAGATTCTATATCTAGCTAGTTGGCAATAATGTTCTCGGTATATCTTATGCTACTTACAACCATATAAAGTGCGGATTGGCGATTCCGTTGTCACAACTGCGAGTGCCCGGCATAATTTCACAAACAACTTTAACACTGAACAAAAATTGTGCCTGTTCACCTTTCGGAAAGGCAACCAAAACAAGGAACGTTGCATTGCCTTATATTCATCCGCTTTTTTCCGTCATATAATTTTCCGAACGTTAGTCATACTCATGTGCCATTTTATTGGATGCCAAACGGTGGTTGCCAATCCAGTACAATAATTTCTTTTAAAAACATATTTTTCATCTTGTCATAGCCATATAGCTTCCTGCAAAAATAAGTTGTGAAAACTGTGTTACATGTATTAAAATATAAGCATTAATGGACATTCTAAATATAACTTGGCAAGGGAGTTGAACTTGTAGTCTTCTCTTTTCACTCTTGTTAGTCTTCTCAAACATTTTTATGCTCATTTTACTCGCATCTGATTTTGCGACTGATATGTTAGAACACGCTATATATTAGTTGTAGATGTGCCAAACGAATAGAAAACCCGAAGTGATTTTTCGTCTACAATTTCTCCACTTAAGATAACATCTTTCGGGCCATAACTGTGTAGTTCCATCGAGATCTGCGGGGAAAACGAAAAGAGAAACAACTTTTGAGGAACTTTTTGAAGAGATTATTTTGTTCGTTAATATATCTTCCCAAAAAATAAAATGATAATATAGAAAAAACTATGTAAAGAAGAGTAGTATCTGGTATTTGGTCGCTAAAAGTTTCTGTCTGCATTTTCACTTGCGAAGGTCCATCCATTGTTTGATGGCAATACAGTGGAAATATACTGTATTGGAAGTTTTCATGGTGAAAGCATAAAACCGTTTAGGTACAAGTGATATTTTGAAAGCACAATGATTGATTGGGTCTCAATAGTGCGGAATTCTGGTCATAGGTTTTCCAGTATAATTGGAAGTGGAGTTCCGCTAAAAGTGCGGCGTAAACGGAGAAAACGAATTGTAGCCCAGGATCAACTACAACAGGAACAACTTTTCCATAAACTTAAGACAGTTCAAGAGCTTCAGAAAAGTGTTGGAAGCAGTGGTGTAGCAAGAACTCCGTGTGGCTGTGAACAGTTGAAAGATTTTACAGGTGATTTTGGTACGGCTGATGATGAAGTGGGAAGTTGTAGTGGGACAAGTGCCAGTATTAGTATGGCTAGTAGCACTGGAAATTATTTATCTACGAGTCCAGGTTGCTCGTCGTTGCCAGGGACGACTTATGGAGGTTCTTTTGGGACCAGTGGTAACGCTATCTTTGTAATTAGACTGCAAGGACCAATGGTCGAGCGTCGAAGTTCCTTGTGCGATGTACATGGAAATAAACGAATATTTGTAATAGTAAGTGGACGAGGCACATGATAAATTATTGATCATATAAACATTTGTTATGGGCCATGCTTTTGGTTCGATTTACAAGGTAATACTCATCAGTTGCAAATATGTATTTAGAAATGGATGTTTGTTAACTGGTTAAGGTAAAATCGGCGGTAAATCGAAGATGACAATTCCATAGAGCAATGCAACTACTCATATTCTTCAAGTCTTTTCCCTTTTGTGTGGTTACACGTGGTATTGATATTTATTGCGACTTAGCAACGGATATGCTCACTGTCATTTTAGAAGCTATAACAACATGACGTGAAAGAGTCAAGGCAGAATTCTCACATCTTCCGTATCTCTGACTCTATGACACAATGACGGGTAATTGGCAGAATGGCGTTTTTTTCTGAATGTCTGTCTTTGTCATATACTTTCTGACTTTTCCAAACTTATGCATTGTATTTTCATGTGTTGTCACTTATCATTATAATTAATTTTCCGGAAAATATCTAATACAAGCTGAGTGAAGCCGTTTTGGCGTGGCCGCTGCTGAGCTTGGCTTTCTCCAAGAGAACTTCAATCTATGAGGTTTCCCAAGTTTCTAAAATTTCTTACGTAAGTTTCTACGCAGTAAAGGGTTACAAATTGTTATAATAGAATGGCACTAGACACTCGTTGAAATCTGTTTTCTTGCACAAATCCTGCAATGTAATTGTTCACGATAGGAAAATTGTGGGGATGAAATCCCAGAGCGCATTTATTGTGAAATATATACCTCTCGATAAATCTACGTGCCCAACACAGAAATATTGTTATTTCAATTGACCTTTTTCAATTAAATATCTGCTTTTTTTCTTCGGCAGTTGTTTCTTTTCTTTTAGAAAGGTTGGATTAAAGGTGGTGCGACTTGACATTTGGAGAGGTAAAATCTACGCGTAAACTTTGCAACTACATTAAACCAAGTTGGTTATCAGTTAATAAGTTCTGGAGAAAGAAAAGTATCCATTGCCATGCCTTCAACTACCTAGTGAATCAGATTTTTGCGATAAATTACCCACATTACGGCCATTATCAGCCGCACAAAGCCATTAGCGACAGATCACAACTTACCCTTACACTAGCTCACCTGCAAACAAAAACTTAGTCTTGGTCCTTTTATGGGGTGAACCCAAGTGAGACACGTAGCCATTGTGGTGCGATGCTGTTTCATTCGAGACGAGTGAGTGTTATTCTTACAATTGTAAAAAGTCCCAATGAATTAAGAAAATGTATTCTTTGAACATTTTATTTTCTTTTTGATAATAGGGAACTGTCTCTGGTTATATATACAAATACATTACACATCGTCTATGTTACTTCGAGTCGATTAGTAATTTCCTGTGTTTGTATAGGATGGTGTTTCCGTTGACGTCATCTTCGGCTGTGTTGCAGCGAAGTGCTCAGTAGCAATGAAAAGAAACGTATCGAATTTTATAAGGCATTTGGCTTGATGTACCTACTTTTTACCAATTTTAGTCTATGTTTTTAACTTTTGTAAGTACTTTGGTTACACTGTTCCAAATATCGAAAATCAGTTCCAAAGTTTGCACATTTTATGAGCTTGCACTGTGATGCATTGTCAAACTATCCCATATTCCCAGTGTAGTAATCCAAACTAAATGTATAAACGTAAATGGCTTCATTCTTTCATGTAAATTTGTTAAGATTCATAACTCATGTCGTTGACTTTCAGGGTCAATTATAAAGTATTTTGTTCAGTGTTATGATATGAATTATTCATTAAGGGTAATTAAGTCAATTCACGTCTAAAATGAAACATAAAGCAAGTCATTAGCTGGAAAATCCAAAACGATTCTGAATATTCCTAATTACAATCAAATTCTTANATTATTCATTAAGGGTAATTAAGTCAATTCACGTCTAAAATGAAACATAAAGCAAGTCATTAGCTGGAAAATCCAAAACGATTCTGAATATTCCTAATTACAATCAAATTCTTACAAAAAACTTTTTTACCTCATTTTTTGGCAGTTCAAATGGGTAATTATGTTTTCTTTGATTTCTTGGTACTAATGGCATTTGTTGTTGTCATTTTTTTACAGAAGGGATATGTCGATGATGGGCTAGTGAAAGATCAATATCAACGGATACAGTATCAACAACCACCACCGCAAACACATCCAGTCCCAGTTGATGTCATTGACACTTCGCCAATGGTTGTTACCTCCTCCTCAAAGGTCGCCATATCCAAACGTCATGGTGCAAACGCAGCAAGCACCAACGCAAACGATACATCAGAATGGACGGGATACTGGTGCTGTTACTCCGAAGAGCCCGAAGGTATTTAAATCAACTGTTTGCAAAGATCGTTGTCATTGTCATTATAGGAGCATAAAATTTGCCTAAGTCAAAGCTCGTCCAAGATAGAATCATTTCTACGTAACTCCCTTGTACTCTGAATATTCAAGAAAAATATTAGTATCACTTGATAACTATCTTGCCTCGGCTGAATAGGCCTCTTCCGGAAATAGAGCAGATCTAAATATGTCAAAGTTCTGATTTACGATAGTGTATGCTATTTACATGTTTATCCTCTCATCTTGCACCTATAAAGTGGCCCAAAATGTAACGCATACGGTATTACAACATGCATATTTCATTGATTCGGTACTATGTGCACATGGAAACTCAGAAACTGCAGTGGAAAAATCAATCACATAACAGTGTTTGACGTTTCCGATGTCTGGCCATCCGATGAAAACTTTGCCTAGCGAAAACCTACAGCTTATAACGCTAGAGATAAGTGCAAGCCAAGAGCTGAAAGCTATTTCATTTAAGTACTATGTGTATATTTTCATTTTATATACCCACTTGCACGGAAACATCTTGTTTGCTCTTCGGGATAAGAAATTGTCGCCAACAATAGAAAGCAGTTCTGATTGTGCCAGCTGGTTTTGTTAAGATAACCGACTTGTATTTTGCATCAAACATGCTAGACAGGTTCGGATTTGGAATCTCCGCACGACAAAACTTTATTGCTTGAAAAATATGAATATTGCGAACAATAGTTCGCAAATAGTTCACATACTCGCAGTAAATGAATTCATGTATAATATATCACATGGTAATATTATAAGATGTCTTTTTTCGCACATGACACAAGAAACTAAATCGTGTACAATAATACAGCGAGACAAGTAGGCTCGTTTTGTCAACAAATTTATGCCATCAGTGTGTGGAACCTTTGCTGTCTCTTTAAGTAAACCGCAAACATTGGCATCACAAATGCTAGTCCTTGTGTCTCCGAAATTCATTTTAGGTCGCGCCTGATCGCCCGATTTTCATGTAAATATATCGGCAAGCAATGAAAGTACGATGCAATGGGAAAAATCTTAAATTTTTAAAACACAGTGTTGGAATTTACTTATTTTGTGATGTGTGTAGGCGGAGGGCCAACTGAAACTTGGCTTCATGCATGGTTAAGTATCCAAATAGAAGCATGAGGTATATTTTTTGGGTACGTCTTTGTCCACTATATTTGGTGTTTTGAGGTTAGAACATCTGCAATACGATTATGAAATATGTATACATACGTTTCAGATTCATAAAGCCATCAATGTATCGGAAAGATAAGGATGGTATGCAAGTATCCTCGATTATAAACATGTATCAAATATTATCGTGCTCAAAATTTTAGTTTCATGTAATAATTGCTTAAAATCTCGAAACTACTAAGCGTGCAGAAAGAGTGTTGAGAATCCCAAAGTATATATATGAATTTCTGAGCTACTGTTGTTAAATGGGTTTGCTGCCGAATCTTTTGTTGTATTGATAATTATTCCGGAACATTTTATGGAGTTACTAAAGCATACGCAAAAAATCTCCTGGCACCTGAACGACAGTATAAAGTACGTATTAGAAAAAAATAGTGAATCAAGTGTTTCTGTGCATGTATTATATTAGCTTAAAGAGTACGGTGAAAAGTAATGTCGAAATAGAATTTCTTTTGAATGACAAAATCTTGATGAACACGTAGGGAGAAATTGTCATGACCGAGCATAACTTTACTTGTATCGTGAAAGTTGTATGTGCAGATATTCCAAGTCCGGGAGAAAGTCCACTCTAATACTTATACTTATACGACAAATGAAAGCTCATCTAATACATACTCTGCTTAACTCGTTTGTTGAGGAGCTTCATTGTTTCTTTCATTGATGGCGGTATGGTGGTGAAATTTTAGGCAAAGAAAACCACAGAAGTAAGAGTAACCTTATAATTTAATTATGCAAAATGCAAGAATCAATTGAGTATTGATCGCTCTGCACGGAACTAAGACGGGAGACCAAATATTTAGGTCTTGGCGTGTGTATAGCTCAGTCTGGTTAGCGCTCCAGTTCACATAAAAGTGTAAACGAATTCTACATGTGTGTAGCCAATGCCAGGAGTGCCTGTTTCACAGAGAGTGATTTGGAAAACAGGTTTCAAAGTGTGATGTTCACATTTTCTGATATCCGTTTCACTCTTTCCTTTCAATATTCTGACAAGAGTAACCGAACAAATACATCCGCAGTTTGATGTAAAATACAGTAGAGCGTGTACAAGAAAGGAAAAAGAGACCCCTTTTTTCAGTGTTGAAGTTTGCACACCTTGAGTAAAAGTTTCTGGAACTCACTACTACGAACATTTAGAAAGCTGACAGGACGGAATCGAACCATGTAGTGCTCCCAGAAATTTTACTATGTGTCTATGTGTGTATTTGAAACAGACAAGTGAGTTGGTTGACAAACCTATAAACGTCAACATTTGAACGCATTATTGACATGTGAGTTTGGTATCGTTTCTGTGTTAAGTGGGCCTTAGCATCTTCACTGTGAGACTGTACTGGAACATTGTGGCCAATACGCTTGGTAATGAGAAGGTTTGTACTTTGTACATCGTCCAGTCCAATGTATGGAACCTCCTTCTGAGCAAGGAGTATCCCAATTCGCCGAACTAGTTTTTGTACTAACTTGTCCATATATACGGCTCTAGCTAAGTATTTCCAAAATCTGTGTTCGCAAGTATTAGTGATTAATATTGTCCTCATTCATCTGGGAGCCCTACACTCTCCAATTTTAAGGGTTTTGAACTGAGGTTTACGTTAAGCCCATAAAAAAGGGCCTTTCCAATGTGGCGCCATATTCAAGGACCTTCGTTTCCGTAGCAATACTGATTTAATCACTGCTGTGGAAACTTGGGATGATGTCATAGGGCATAGTGGACGCGGGAAATAGTTATGGGTACTTTGTTGATTGTTTTCGTTCAAGAAAGTTTAAGTTCTCAAGTACTGATCCAACGACGATGCGTTCGGGTTTTTATGTAAAATTACTGAATCTTGAGTCAATACAGCAGTGACCAGTACGGAAATTTATTATTTACGAAAGGATAATTCATGTAGCGCATGGAAATGGCCTCTTGTTTTTCAGTAAGTTGTGCCAACTGCTGAAAATATTGGCATATTTGCGAAAGCTACACATATGCTTCCACCATAGTACTTGAGAATTCTAATATGCTAGAAGTAGGACAGAATTATGAGGATTTTTCGATGGTTTCCTTTGCCATGTCATTCACTATTTATATTCAAGTCAGTCATTGTTAATAAATTAATGAAACACTAATTCGGACCGGCGTGTTAAAGTATACGGAAGCAACAAAAACAAAGATCGTATCGTACCTTCGCGTCTATTTTGCTGACAGCAGCGAAAGAGAGAGACCTTTTGGTCAAACAGACGAAAAGCACTAGTAGTTGTTCTATTTTCCCATTACATTTATTTCAAGTGATCCAAAATAGAAACCGTTTTTGTACCTATATACGTTGTTTGACTTTACATTGTGAATTGCGATTTAGCATTTGCATGTTTTATATTCAATTGTGTTTAGACGACAGTTGAAATGTAGCATCAACTTGACAAGACTGGAATGAACCGAGTTAATGAAATAACAAAAATTTAAATAAGGTACACAGGGGACGTCCAGATATACATCTAGGGTTAGACCGAAACATGCTGGTCCTTAGTCGTAAAAGTAAAAGCACTGATTATGCATGAAAAGTAATCGGTTTATCAACTATCAACTAATGTAGTCGCATTACTGAGCCCAATAGAGGTACCCATTTGCTGCAGCATAAAGTTGATTGTTTTCTTTTCTTGACTTGTACACTAAACTAAGTTTTCCGAATTTAATTCTTTGTGTTGTGGCAAGTATACCTGCATTGCATCGCCATGATACTTTCACAACAAATTTTTCATGGAATAGTCTTGTTGAATACGAAATCATCGTGTGCCAGAAACAGACTTACAAACTTTAGGTGATGTAGATGTATAGGCTTGGCTTGACATAAAAACAAACCCGACGTGCATGTGCTAGACATTCAACAGAAAAGAGAAAATATACTGGCTACGTCGGACGAAGAATTATATAGTACTCACTCAGCAGTAAGTTTCAACTACATGTGCTCACCTCGGAAAACCATGTTTTACGGTTTACTACTCTTACCCATACCGCAAAGAGATTTGCTGTGGTTTCATGGATAAGTAGTTTTCCTGTATACCTTATTTTACCTAATAAATTTCTTCCATGATTATAATACTTCTCTACCTCTTCTTCTCTTTTTGTTTGCGAATTTGAGTACTTAATGGTTCCATGCCCCATGCTTATTAGCTTATGTTTGCCTTAGGTATATTTTTTGTGTTTTAACTTTTTATCCGGCTTTCGTTTAGGACCTCATGTTCCTCTATGCCAAAAGTTTACAGATATACTACCAAAGAATATTGGTTACTGTTTATGAGTCATATATCACAATCATGTATTCCTGTAAGTATTTTCTCCAAACTAGGTATACTGAGCAGATCTATATACTACCAATAACTGTGCGCAATGCTGTAATAGTTTACCCGTTTTGCAAAGTCAAGCACAAACTCCAACCCGAGCAAGTCGATACTTGTTAGACAGACATTATTCATTATTCTGAGATTTTGTTTTATCTTGCCTTTAGTAGTAAAACAACCGGCCTTTTACTTGATATCATACTTCCATTACGTCTCCTAATTTGAGAATGTTCTTTTTCTCTCAGTCAGTTTGCTTAATAGTTACTCCCAAACTTTTCCTCTAGACTTTTTGTACGATTTTATTAGGTCTCCTTTAAAATGTATGATTATATACACAGATGGAGATGCGTGTATGTAATAATGTCATTAAAACACTATCCAAAGTTTTGTTTTTGTTTGCTTACTTTCACAACTGATAATGGGAAAACGTATACTCTCGTACTCTCGTACCCTCAGCATATTTTCTGCAGCATCTACAACTTCTAACTAACAAACAAACTACATTTTCCTGTACAGCATTATGACGACTGTTATTAGAATGCTACGAGTGGGCCATGGTGTCTCTGTATAAAACGTGTTCTGCAGAACATGTACGGTAGAGCGACGACGACGTGCACCTCGTATGGTGAAAATTCATAGATTGTATATTTTTTATCTAATGCATGCCTTCAATGGTTGGAAAGCAGCTTAGCCGGTTAACTCCTTTCCGATTATGCTTTCTTCAGGTATACACCAATCCTCATGGAATGACACTACTTCCTTTCAGGAATGCTTTCACTGTGCACAAGTTGTAGGCTTATTAGGAAATAATATTTTGCGTTTCTATTTGTCACTACCCTATTGAGCTCGTCTCTCCTAATGTAATAACGTGTAATAAAAAGCCTAAAAAGGAGGGAGATATATAGTACTCTTCTCGTGTTTTTGTATGCTGATTGGCGAAAGGAGTAAAAAACGAAGCAAGGACAGACAGCTGCAGACTTTAGAGCCGTTGTCGTCAATTTTGTTTTGCTCTAGTTTTAGTACTATCTCTCTTCCTTTCTTTTGTGGTACTTTGTTTCTGTGTGTGCGGCGGTGCTACAGGGGAAATTGCTTTTATCTTTTAAAACTCGGGCATTTAGGCGTGATTTTTTAATCAAGCGTGGATGTTTTGTTTTCGATAAAATGTTAACAATTTACGCTCCAACGGTAATTACTTTTCATTTCGTCATTGCGTATATAGGCTGGAGTAAAACTACTTTTAAAAGCGTGAACAGTTGTTGCTGTGGAGAGTGAGAGCCTTCTTTGGCGTCGCCTGGGTGCATTCCAGACCTTATTTTCAAAACCTAAATGATGGCATACAATATAACTTTTAGTTGCCTGTAAGTACCGTTGCAACTAATGGTAAAGTTGAGTATGTATCGAACAATGACATGAATTTTCAGTTCTAATTTAAAACATAAAATACTCCACTACAATATGATGAATGTACTTTGCTCGGACTTTCAAGTAGTCCCTACATCCCTCACTTCAACAGGCACTCTACGAAAGTTCCTACAATCATCATAAAAAGCCTGTTCAAAGTACCCCACAAACGTCAAACTAGTTACGAGTACCTTCATAAGAGTCAAATAGAAAACGAGAACTTTGTTGTGCATGTGATTTATATTTCACTCGTCTACTTTCCCTTGAATGTTTAGTGTTGGCGGTGACAGTAGGCTGTGTAGTATAGTTTTTGCGTGTGTCTGTGAAGGTACAATTATAACATCTCAGCCACATCTTTATACCACCAACAGCACTATAAAGATGAGTTTGACTGCACAAAGCTCGGTGGAAGGAACTACTTCGAATTGTTGTACGTATCTGTTATCATCATCACTTTTGTCCAGCTCATGTGGAATTTGGTGACACTACATGTTAGAGGAAAATGTGCTCAGTATGCCTTCCAAGACTGCAACAGCATTGTCGTGACTATTGTGCTAGTCGGAAGCGACAAAAACGGAAGTGTGTTCGGTTTGCCAAGACTATTGACGTTATTTCTCTGTCTGCAGCTTGTTCGGATGGCGCAGAGGTAATTACAATTTTTGATGGATAGGGGCTAGGCGAAAACTGTTTCCACTGTTCCTCAAAAGAATTATATGACTAGTTTCTGTGAAACACAACATTTCTTGTTTGCATGAAAGCTATTACATGGTTATCTGAAATACTGCACACCACAGACACAGGATATTGTTAGCTAATTGATTTTGTATCCCTCCTTGGGTCTGCCTCAGTGTGCGTCGTTGTTGCTCTAATCATGTTAGGATAATTCAGGCATTAAACAAAATGAACCAAGCCCATGGTACTGAAAAGAAGTGTAATAATAACAGTGTAGAAGGTCCTTTCCCAGTGAAAGCTAGTAATTATGGCACATAATAGAACAAAACGTGAATTTATTGTTTTCGTCAGACTACTCGAGAAACTTTTGAATAGGATGACGTTGATGTTATAGGGGTTGATGAAAGGTTGAAACGTTAAATCAATATAAACATTTTGATTACCACTTTCCGTAGTTTCCTACTTCCAACTTGTCGCTCTGTATATTGAAACAAAACCCTGCACGCTGTGTGATTATATCAGTTCCCCTTTTCTCCCTATCTACAATCTATGTATCAATCTATATGACACATTTGGCTTTGGGGAAATAATAGTTTGACTTCTATATGCTCATATAGATTCATCAATATTGCATGTAACCTTATAGACCTTCCTTTTGTTAGTCTGAGTAACTCATGCATTACATGATGTTTCCATTGTTGATAAATCATGTGCATTTTTATGGCGATGGAGTGATTGAATACGAATGTATTGAACGTTTTGTGAGCGAATGTATGCCTGTATGTTTTCCAGATTTCATCACAGTCGGATAATTGGCGGTTTGGAGAAACGGATTCCAGTGGTGGTGGGGGATTTTCACCTGTTGACTTTTCCACGCCAGAAGGAAAACATGTATGTAACTAGACTATTATTTAGCTAGATTTGGATCTTGACTCTACACTCAATAGTGTTACCTACTTTATATGCATGAAATCTGGTGGTCTCTGAAATCAGTTATTACTACTACTTGAGTGCATGAATGTAATAATAAGTGTTCAGCACACATTATATCCTGGTCTGCGTCTGCATGGTTGTGTAGTGAAAAGCTAGTAACGACGCTATTCTAGTAGCCAGTGACGTAAAAACGGAACGGAACTTAGCGGTGCGTGTATGCAAGACTTTCTGGAGTAGGCAGTCTTAATGTCAAACGAAGATCTTGAAATATTTTACCTGTAGCATGTAGAGTTTCCCGTTTGTTGTTCAACTCTTCATATCCCTAATGGGCCATGCCTCAAATTTCATTTCCCATTTCCCCAAGCGTAGACATAACATGTGAGTTTACTGCATGTGGCATATTAGGCAAAAGGAGACAAAGAAAAATGCTATTTTGTTTCTAATGTTCCGTGCGTTGAGAAATGCCCAGCATCATTCTCAAATTAATGACATGTCTATACTAGGAAGTTTTTATTATATTTATCAGTGGGTTTCAGTGTTGATGGTCTCGGGATACTTGAAAGAATTGATGTTGTGGTACCACAGGGTGAATAGACATACATTGTAGCACAATGAAATAAAAATGAGCTCGTACATTTACATTTCGCGGATTTTCAAGTATATATAGGAGTAAAATTCGTATTCTGCTAGTGTATGGCTGTAGAAGTAGGAAGTATATAGGAGAGCTAAGCATAATAAATTGCGCTCATAGTCTTATTGTGCCATTTGTAGTTAGTAATTCGTAAAGGGGCAACATCCTTACATCTGAGGATGTGTAGACAACACGCACATTATGTTCCAGAGAATGGGTACATCGACCGAAAAACTTTGTTTTTGCTGTTGTTTTTCTCTCCACTTTTACGTTCTTTTAGTATGCAGTCATCCTACGGAAGTAATAATCTCCTAGAAATTACCGAAGGAATGAGTTGAGTAATTTGCTGTCATCTATTTTCTCAGTAATTCGATTGTACTTGGAAATGAAGGAAAACACTTTTCATTCAAGTGAATAAACATGTACTTCAACGAGGATCCATTAATTTGTTGTGTAGTAGCCATTCGCTATACCAAAATATTATCCTTTCATATGAATCGAAAGGGAAAAGTAGGGAGGTTTGAAAATTGTTGAATTTGAAAATTTTCATACTGATAATTGGTTTCGTTATTACATTAAATTTTACTATGAAATTCCTATGCTAAATTAAACTCTTTTGATTCGTATTTTTCAGCCGGCAAGAAATGGCGGAGAGGAAGATTGGGAATATGAAGAGATAGTATTGGAACGTGGAGGCTCCGGCTTGGGATTTAGTATCGCTGGCGGCACGGACAATCCACATGTCGACAATGATCCATCTATTTACATTACAAAGCTCATAGCAGGTCAGTAAAGCTTCAATTTATTTTCCTTTCTATATTTCGTCCTACTTTATTGAATGATCTACAGACGCCGCAGCTATATTATGGACATTTTCGTAAAAAATAGCGCAATTTGTATGTTCATTGGTTGAACGGGTACGTTATATATGAACGCGATAAAAAAAAAGGTTTCAACTGGTAGACCCAATCTCAACTTTCTTAGCAGTATCGGCATCAAACGTATTTTATTCTTTAATATCACAATGTTGACTTAAACCGCTTTTTTTGGAGGGTCGAAGAATTGCAGTGTAACAGTTTCACTGTGAGTACTGACCAAAACCAATATCTGTTTATGGGGTTTTATTACATTCTAGTTTCCCGAAGGCATTCAAACAAGTTATATTCACCGCTTTTCATAGATTACTGTAGACGTCTAGATGAAATACGTAAGACCAATGTTTCCCAACTAGCAATGAAAATCATTACAGATTTTTTTCTGTCGGTCTCTAGCAGAGAAAGTTGTGAATTGATCTTTCTAGTGGTTTTGGTTTACTCATGTAATAAATGATGGCTAAGTTATGAATCAGGGATCATCCTGCGTATCTCTTGAACATATTCCTTCAAAACCATAATTTTGCTTTTGCGGAATGTACGCGCTGTGAATGTTTTACTTAAAATGTCTGCAGGCCATTAAATATTGAAACGACTTTCTCCTATAGAAGTATATGTATGTTGCATATAGCATTCTCCAGGCATATATGTAGCAAAATGGGAAAGTACATTATGCAAAATAAAATATATTACAGGAGGAGCAGCCGCCATGGATGGAAGATTACGGATAGGAGATGTCATCATGAGGGTCAATAATGTTTCCGTAGTTGACGTAACCCATGCTGCCGCTGTGGATGCACTAAAACGGGCCGGAAACACGGTTCAGTTGGTGAGTATGAACACGCAAACAGGTGTACGAAACTACTTGCAAAGTGGTAACCTTGTGGTCGGAAGGGAGAAAGCGGAATAATAGAAAAGTCATTTGTGTTTTTCCTTTGCTGTATATTAGCATGTCAAGAGAAAGGGCCAAAGTAAAGGTCCTCGGGTAATGGAGATTGAGCTGTTGAAGGGTGGGAAAGGTCTTGGATTTAGTATAGCTGGTGGAATCGGAAACCAGCACATTCCCGGTGACAACGGCATATATGTTACAAAAATATCTGAAGGAGGTGCTGCTCATGCCGACGGTCGTTTGGCGGTTGGTGATAAACTCATTGCTGTGCGTAATACCCCGGTAATCTTGCAAACCCTTTTTCCCTCTTGCACTGTAAGCTTTTCTGGTCGACTTGTTGGAGAGCTAATTTTTATTCTTAATGTGTTTCAATTAGTCGGGAGAAATGAATTTGGAAAATGTCTCCCACGAAGTGGCAGTGGCAACGCTTAAGTCGGCAGAAAATCGAGTAATCCTTTTAGTGTCAAAGCCTGACCCATCTATGGTTAGTATGATGGGACAAACGTTGGGAATAGACTCAGCTAGAACTCCACCACCGCAAAGCATTCAAACAGACTTTAAGAGAATTGCAACACCCCCACCTACAAAGCCAACAACACCAACGCCATCAACTCTCAACACACTTGGAGCAGCAACTAGCGAAGAGGGCATTGGAAGTGGAACTACCACTGGCTCACAAAGTCGAACATCAGTCACAAGTGCTGCCGAACGGGTTGGCAGTGGTAGCTTGGGAGGCTTGAGTGCTACCACACCGCGGGTTCTCAGTGATGAAGACATGACCCGTGAACCTCGATCAGTCACGCTGGTGAAAGGTGGCACCGGATTAGGTTTTAATATTGTCGGAGGAGAAGACAGCGAAGGGATTTTCATTTCCTTCATTTTGGCCGGTGGACCAGCAGATCAAAGCGGGCAGTTGCGGAGAGGCGACCAGATTTTGTCAGTGAACGGAATTGATTTGACATCTGCCACACATGAAGAGGCAGCACATGCTCTAAAGGTAACCCGCCAACCCAACTACAGCCATTTAGCTTTCACCAGATGGGATTTCAAATAACGAGTTCTTTCCATGCATTCGGCGCATATTATCAATCATTTTTATTAATTAAATGTGTAGAATGCTGGTCAAACTGTCACCCTACTCGTTCAACATAAACCTGAAGAGTACAATCGATTCGAAGCTAAAATACAAGACATGAAACAGCATGTAATGAGTGGCAGCCTGATGAGGACTTCGCAAAAGAGAACTCTCTACGTCAGAGCACTTAATGACTTT
The DNA here is from genome assembly GCA_019593645.1 of Akabosia matsudoensis. Classification (NCBI taxonomy): domain Eukaryota; kingdom Metazoa; phylum Arthropoda; class Collembola; order Entomobryomorpha; family Paronellidae; genus Akabosia; species Akabosia matsudoensis. Next base: position 5,783 of record VICI01000996.1, on the reverse strand, counting down.
GATCCAACTAAAGATGACAATTTACCATCTCGTGGGCTGGCCTTCCAGTTTGGGGACATACTGCATGTGACAAACGCTTGTGATGATGAATGGTGGCAGGTACATAAACTTTTATGACTTATACGTCTATACTTGAACAGAACTCGTAACTGATCACATTATTGATCTCCCAGGCTAAGCGGGTATTATCCGGAGGCCAAGAGGAGGGCATGGGAATAGTTCCTTCGAAAAAACGCTGGGAAAGAAAGCAAAAGGCTAGGGACCGTAGTGTCAAGTTCCAAGGAAAAAGCCCAACTCAAGAAAGCAAATCACTTGAGGTTAGATTGCTCTCCCTTCTCTTGTATCATGTTTTTTTTCCAGAAAAAGCGAAAGTAAAAAGTTTATTGAGTTAATTCTCTTTTGTACAGCAAATGTCGACCTTGGAAAGGAAAAAGAAAAATTTCTCCTTTACCCGCAAATTTCCGTTCATGAAAAGTCGTGATAACATAGATGATGCTTCCGAGGGAGAACGTAAGTACCATGAACTAATTGACTTTAATATCCCTCAAACTACAGCTTACACAGAAAATGCCAATAGCCACAAAATGAATTTGACCCAATGTTTCAAACATTATAAAAAAAGAACTCGTCAAATATTTCGTCAGTACACAAGTGGGACACAGTATTTTATCTAAAAAGAAAGTGAACAATACTTTCACCATTAGTTCTCGAAATCGGACCGTAACACATTTATTGAAAAACAAGCACAAGTTCCCTTTCCGTTATTTCGAGTAGACGATGGGTCCTTTAGTTATTTGATTTAACCAATATTTGCAGAAGGAACTCCTGGCCCTGATGGTGATGCTTCCAACATTCGTAAGTTTTTGACCTAATCATTTCCTTGCATTTGTTTCTCTTTCCCTTTCTTTGTGACTGACGTTCTTTTTTCTCTCATCTTCTTGACTTTCTCTTTTGGTCAGTTGAAAAACATTTTTCTTTTTATTTATTTATTTTTTTTCCCAAATCCTTTGTGCATATCTTGGTCCTATTGAGTTTTCGTAAGTGCAATGTGACTGCAAAACTCAACTTTTGCAAGCGTCCAACGTTCACTGTGTCTATCAACTTGTTTACGTCTAGTGCTACCTTTCTCTTTTTCTATGTGTCTTTCTTGTCTGAAACTCATTCTTTGTGCTTAAATCAATGATACTAATTGTACATATGTGATATCGAAATTTCCTATAAAAAAAGTGCTCCTACCTCATCTACTTCTTCAAGAGACTATCAACTACCAATATAAAAAAACTACTCTCACACGCTTATACTGTGATCTGTATACAATACCAATACAACAAAAATTGCAATAATTCTATTTTCTCTTGTTTTAAATGCAAACTAAAGCGTACATGGTGTACATGCAAGATGATAGATTTGAAGGTACATTTTACAATTACTTCACTTGCCTCTTTTCTGCAGTCAAAATTTACTTTCACTTTAGACAGTAATTAGTAAAACCATTGATTAAAAATAGTTGTTTATTGTTTTTAAAAGCATGTTTATGTTCAGGTGTTTTTATAAGTAAAATATTTTCGTTAGACTTAGAAGAAACAGTAAATTCTCGTTTTTATTTTTTACTAATTCTCGTCGGTCAACACCACGTCATTGTAAATTTTTCGATCGCGCGAGATAGTTAAAGAAGATATTTAAGTTCAAAAAGTCAAGTTGCAATAATACTACCACTATACTTAGAAGGTGTAGATTATGTCTATACTAGAAAACTGTGTTCAAACACAATAGTTTCTCGCCCTATTTACTTGTGGATTTTTTTATTTGTTTTCAATTCTATCTTGTCATGTTTCTTGTTTGATCTTTAACTTGTCTGCTTCTGAACTTTAATGCATTTACCGTTTATCGTGATTTCGCCATATTGTAGGATGTTGAAGAGCTTGTTCTAATATTTCATTGAAATTATTTTAGCTGGAGAGGATGTAGTCTTGTCATACGAGGGTGTCCAACAAGTTACAATCAGCTATGCCAGACCCGTCATCATATTAGGGTCCATGAAGGATCGTATCAATGATGACCTTATTTCCGAGTTTCCCGATAAATTCGGAAGCTGTGTTCCACGTAAGCATTTCTCTGATGTTAAAAAAAAAAAAAAAACAATTCATAGTCCAGTGTGTATTTACCGTTGTTGAAGTTTTCGAGAAGTATGTTTGTGAAGGAGAGATCTGACAAGTCTCTTACTTTTTCAGATACCACTCGACCTCGCAGGGAATACGAAGTTGATGGCCGTGACTACCACTTTGTTAGCTCTAGGGAACAAATGGAAAGGGACATACAAAACCATCTCTTCATAGAAGCCGGGCAGTACAATGAAAATCTGTACGGCACCTCACTAGCCGCCGTGAAGGAAGTGGCAGATAAGGTATTTGCTCAGAAGCTCATCATTTTGAAGTGCCATGCCATCCCTTGTGTAGTATTTGACCAATCGCAAACTTTTAATGTACTTTCAAACAGGGAAAGCATTGTATCCTTGATGTCAGCGGAAACGCTATTAAAAGGTTGCATGCTGCCCAGCTGTATCCTATCGCAATCTTCATTCGACCTAGATCGGTAGAATCAATCATGTAAGTCAGATTAAGTATAAATCAATCAAAAAGTTGCGAGTTGAGATTGTGACGCACTGTACAATGAAAGCTGCTCTGAACGCATCTAAATGAGAAGTAATTGTTTTTAGGGACATGAACAAAAGGATCACAGAAGAGCAAGCCCGAAAGACATTTGAGCGTGCACAGAAAACGGAACAAGAATTTGCTGAATATTTCACCGGTAGGTGATCATAATTAACTTACATATATACTAATACTACCATATATACTGTAGTTTTGTATGCACATCGTTCTTTAAATTGAAATTCTCTTCGTTTCAGCCATTGTTCAAGGGGAGACGCCTGAAGAAATTTACGACCGAGTTAAGAGGGTGATAGGAGATCAAGCCGGACCATCCATTTGGGTCCCCTCTAAAGAGAAAATATAAGTATAAAGTCTTCAAAATCATAGGAAATTCGATGAACATACAACAACCGCAACCTTAGACTGTAAAGTAGACGCAACATTTTTCATTCCATTTGGGCTCGGCAAGTGACACAGCCCATCAATTCCATAGGATTTGCTAACGAGCAACTTCATCACTAAAGTATAGCTCTATGTTTTTAGGTGCAACCATTCAAGTGTAGCAACAGAGATATAGTGGAACTACTAAAGCATTTTGATTTTTATAATCTACCTATACTTATTATTTTAATTTTATTTTAACGGATTGGGAAAGTGTTGGAGTCGTACGTAAGGACATGCTTATAAAAACAAAAATCTCTTTTGGGTTTCTAAATTATGTCAAAATATATTATTGCTCGATTTACTACAGCTACAGAATGTAGTACAAAAATGTTACTTTGTGCTTTTTTCATATATTTAGTCCTTGAAATCACAATACGAACTAAATACATTCTTTACAGAAGGTTTGCAAAGCAGATTTTGTATATTTAAAATATTTTATATGAACATGTTGTAATATCTACATCTTCGCGTAAAGTTACGATTAGCTATACCTTTCCAGATGCAATCCATTTTGGTAGAGCTTCCACTGGAAAATGTGAGAATCAGTTAAAGTATTTATATTGTTATTTCTGTATTGTTTTACAAAAGAATATATATTTGGGAACCAACCAAAACACACTTTTATTGTATACATTTGTAAAACGTATCAGTATTTTAGTTATCAAATTTTTAAAAATATTTGAAAAAAGTCAACAGCTTATTTTAAAATTCATTGACTAGTTATAGTGGAGGAAAAAGCTTAACTGTTGAAACAGATTTTAAAGACTTTCAAATGATTGTATTTCAGGAAACGGAGAATCGTTCCATACACATGCGAACTTTTATATGAGTACAGTATCTAGTTTAGGTACATACTGTTGTCGGATGAGTAAGTGTGATTGTAGATTACTGTTTGAGTGGTTGCTCTGTTAGCACTAAGCGTTATATTCTATGAGCATGTTGTTATAAAACTTTTATCAGAGTTATTTATATTGTCGTTATAAAGTAATATATATCTCCAAATTGTAATATTAGCACTAAACCATCCAGCAGAATTGATGTAGTTTAACAGTCGAGTTGTTATACATGCTTTGTAAAAGTTTCAGTTATAGTTTACCTTCATAGTTTATATACATATCGTTACGTCTTCACTCTCTTCGTTTTAATCCATTTACTGCACTTTGATTTCCAAAACAAGCACCATATTAAACATAATCAAAGTAAGTAAAAATCATGCTATTGCTTTTTATAATCCTCCAAGGCATTTAAATTCTGTACCTGCAGCTTATCAAAATAATGTTAGGTTTTGGTTTACTTTGCAGTTTTTATTTTATACAGCTGTCGAACAACAAATTTATTTGAGTGTTTTTATTTCATAATTTATTCTTTTACTATGAATGCAGCGTTTGCCCAACTTTTAGTTGTCATTTATAATAGCTACAATTCGTTGCGACCAGGTATGTTCAACCACCAGCGTTATTAGCCGAAACGAAATACGTTTCATGCGGTTATTCGTTCTATAAAAGGACAGCTAAAGTAACACATCACTTGTTGTATCCAATTTGAAAATATGGCATCATCTCTAAAGAAATCTCTCGCGAAACCATGTCTTAAATGTAACTAATGATCAGAAACTGACAGCCAAGGTCAAGTAAAAAACTGTTTAGCTTCTCGAAAATTGAAGTTGATATAATATTTAGTCTGTTCACGAGTACTTAGGCTATGCTGTTAAGGATAAGTATATTGGCCAAGGTGGTAAAAGTATTTAGATACAAACGGTTACATTTGTTGTAGCAGATACTTTAAATATGATAACTGTAACATTACGAGCCATAATTAGTGTAGGAACGTTTTTATTTAGGTAAAAACTCCAGTGTTGTACAGAGCAAAAACATCGAGTATGATTTTAAAAATGGAAAAAATATACACGGCAAATTCACGACATATTGATATAAATTGGTGTATGAAAACATGCAAAGATTATTTTAACCAAAAAACTGATGACTCTTGCGAGGAACATAAAAATGTATAAAAGTTTATGAGTAAAAGTGTAAACCTCTACTTGGAAATCAATGTAAATCCAAGCATGAGCGAATACTCTTACGATGTGAAAAAGATAGGAAATCCGCGAATGGAAAAAGTTTAGTGAGTAAATATTTAGCACGGCAGAAATAAAGAAAAGTAATATATGAATATGTGTGTTTTAAGAATAATTTCTTGCGTAAAGTATTATTGCAGTAAATGTGAAGAAAAATGAGATGTGGATTGTGCGGTGAAGTAAAAACAATAAAAAAATCAGACAACAAAAATCTTTCAAGTAATTTCATGGCTTTATTTGGAATTTGGCTACTGGTTCGTCTGACCTATATATTCCTGAGCTATTTAAATAGAATAGTAATAATTAAGAATCATTTAGTCATAAAGTCATATAATCAATTAAAAACGATTATGGTTTCTTTTTCATATTGTCAAAATTGTTGAAGCCCTTTTCTGAAGGCCTCTTCACACAGGTACGTAAGCACCTCTGGGAAGCAGTCGGGGTATCATAGGATAGCCCGCTAAAGGATATTATGAAGCACTTCATTTGCATCAGGATGTTTAGAGGCTCTAAGGTGTATAAAGCAATCCATGTGTTTGTCAGCACGCGTGTTTTTGCCGTCCAAAATTTTGCATGGACCAAATGAGCCAATCGATAGCTAAAAGTTAACT
>VICI01000995.1:0-27183 GCA_019593645.1 Akabosia matsudoensis | reverse complement strand
GTACAGTACGCAATACGCCGCAGATACCGTAGGTCCAAGCAATAAAGTCCTAAAGCTGGGAGCAAGCACACAACAGCATAGACCGCACGATGACGTTCCGTAATTTTTTTCTATTATTGTTTACTGCTTCAGATCTACATGATAAAACTTGTGGAACTAACCCCCTCTGGTGTTGTTAAATCTTGGCCGTTGCTATGTTTTTTTTTACAAAATTGCATCATTTCTAACCAACGTGCGTTCCGAAAAAAAATTTTTTTTTTCACTTATGGGGCCGTTCCCTGCTGCCGACGAGACAACTATGGGCGTTGTAAAAAAAATCGTGTGACCATTTGAGACCCTTAAAATCCTCGCCAAATCGCATGGTGTGAACGGCGGCATCCATACAAAAAAAAGTAACGCAAGTTCACGCTAGTGACGGGAACGTTGCGTGAAATGCAACAAAGACCACATGGTATTGTTTTTTTTTTGTAAATCCAGAGGGGGTTAGTTCCACAAGTTTGCTCATGTCGTTAAGCGTTTACCCAGAGTACGGGGCATCATGTAGCTTCATGAATTGAATGTATTAGAATAGAAAATGGGAGCGGTGCTTTGACCATCTGTTGTTTGTTTACATTAATTTTAAAAACACGCTCGGCGCAAGTTGGTCGCTCTAACCCAACACTGCACATTTTGCTTGGCTATAGCGGCCAAGTATCATGGAAGTACGGTACTCAATGCCAGACAACTCTGCGGCACGTTTGCGTACTTGACGCTACAGTACTTATCATTGGTGCGAATCTATAAGCTACATTACCGTTGAATTACGGTGTATATTTTTGTCCTGTTTCGGTGCACGATTAAATGTCTGACAATATCATTTGCGCCATTATGCTGAATAAGTGTACTATGGATTATCGTAGTATCATAAAATACAATAATGTTACCCTTAATACTTTTACGAACTAGCGGTTTTCCAAGGACTAAGCATGGTCGAAACCCCGTCCTTTCCTTGATATTTCCAAAGTTTCTGGGACAAGACGATTTGGGGACTAAGTGTATATTGGGACTAAGTTGTATAGGGAGGGACACTAAGGAGTCGCTAGATTCTGGGAATCCTAAGTAAAAGCATACGCATTTGAAAAAATTGCAGTAAATTTGCAGCAGTGCTAATTATTATATTTCTAATTCAAACGGAAAATTAATGTGCTGTGGAGTTAGCTTAGATGGATGAAAAAAAAACTTCCTATGGAATTGTTGCTCTGGAATTCGAGATTTTTTTTTGTTTTTAGTTTGTTTATCAACAAAGCCTTGTAACTGCAACAGATTTATTCTACCAAAAGGTAAAACGATACTTTTTAATGATTCGATACAGTACAAATCATGCAGTGTGTGGAATTATTTCATGCAAAAAGTCAAAAATATCGACATTAAAAATACAACAGGTGACGAGTTTACAAATATTTGTAGGAAATTGTTAGTAGAGAATAGGAGTAATGACACTTAGTTTAGTATCCTTGCAATCATTGTAGATATAGGCGTCTGGATTGGTATGAAATGGAATGGATCATGGATTTGAATTTTGGACAGTTTTTACTGCAATGGTGTTAGGGTACGGAAAGCAAACTAATTTGTGTTTGAATACCTGTAAACTCCTCGTTACTGAAAATAAAGCAATACAATACAATACAATACAATACAATGTACTTGTTCTTTGCAAATATTTTCATCAGTGATAATAAATACCCATTATAATAAGGTTGCATGTAGGCATACAAATTCTGGCGTTTGTAATACCTTCACATATGTATGTTGTAGTGACTACGAATGACGACACTCCTAGTAATGACAAATGACGTCGTGGTAAATGGCACCTACGGTGGTACATAATGTTTATTCCATTCAACTCCAAATTCAGGAGTTCAAACTGGCGCGGAAGTAATTACTCATTCCTGCAGTGACCAAATGTCGAAGTACGTAGAGGTACAATCTCAACACGTACTATTTTTGGACTCTGTACCTCCCAGATTTGTCATTGCCTGGAGTCGAAGTTTTGCGGAGCCTGGGAAGGCTAGGGTTGGCTTCTTTAATAGAATTTTACATCACCTTTTCTGTGTGACCGTAAAAGTACTTGGTATAGAGATTTTTGCAACATCCAATTCTGAGAGCTCTCTGAATTATGAACAACGTTTAAACCCTGACAATGTGAGTTTTGTTACAAGATGGGGGATGAAAGTTATCTGAAGTTTCTTTGAAACGACGGAGTAAAGTTTTTTTTGCAAAAAATCTCAAGTCATGTTTACTTTACTCTACTTGATTCTTTTGTAAGACATTTTTGCGGTGAGTAAAACTAAAATAAAGAAGTGCTGAGAAACCTTGTGTACTTTTTTCATGATTGTAGTCGAAATCAAGTAAAAGTACTGCAACATTTTTAGCACTCATAGTTCAAAAACAAAGCTGTATATGAGTTTACACAGGCAATTAGGATATTTCCATCCTTCGATACACATAGTTGAAGAATAGTTTCTCAACAAAATTAAAATCCTCAAGGTCTGCCATTAATAAAGAAATACTTTTCGATCTCGGCTATTTGATTTCCATTAAATTGTTTTTTTAAATCTCTTATAACTCGAAGAAGGGATTATGACTATGTGGTACAGATTTCTTGAAGATATGGAAGTTACTGCAATATTTACAATTTGTCATTTGTTTCGCCAATGTCGCAAAATTTTCGTTTGAAAGTGCTAAGCACAAATATTTAAACTGTCAAATCCTTACTAATAAAAATACATTGGTTGATTTGTGACCGTTTTGAGGGGTTGGTATTAACATGCCTTCTCTGTTATCCATGTTATTTTGTGCTTACGTCACTTCCCTATCTTCATGAAGCTTTACAGGATTGCAAAGCATAAGTCAGCAAAGACAATCTTTAATTGAATATCTATAGGCAATGAAGCTTTGTGTTTTTTCCATCTACGTATGCCACGAATTTAGGTATGCTTTGCTCGCAGTACAAATCAAACCTGTTATAAAAGCATATTGTAGTTCAAACCCTACGCCTACATTACCAACTATGAAGTCAAAATGAAGAAAGTTTCGTCATGCTGGACCGATTACTTCTCTTAACTCATATTGCCAACGCACAACGTGCGTGTTTTGAGACTCTATGGATGGAAATAGAAAAAGAAATTTATTTCCATTTCCCCTTCAATACCACAACCAAATCCTTTGGGTTCACATTCGCAGAAAGTGGAAGTCGTGCTGAGCAGCAAAAGATGAAGTTGATTCTTCCTACTTTTACTTCATCGAGCACAATGGTTACATACAATGAATAATGAGATGTTATATGCTTTTTTGTATTCTATACGTTGAGCCATGTCGAGGCGGAAATAATGCAAGTTCTAATAACACCTCGAGTATTCCAAGCTCTGTCACCAACTGTCCACACAAAAAACACTGCTCAAGACTTTACGAAAGCCTCGAATGGCCTTTTTCTACGCAAAAGTTTCAGGATAAAGAGAGTTTGTTCGCAAGAGATGTGGATGTTTTTATTTCTCCAACCGATTATCTTTGTGTGTGTTTTTTGGACTTGCTTCAAAATTTTTGTTCTGGATGGGTAATAGCGATTCAGAATCTCGTTATCTTAACTGTAACTCATCCTCAGCGCAACAAGTCCGAGACTTCAATAATAAATCAAGATAGCTTTCCTCCAACATCGTTGAGCCTTCAAAAACAAGTCCGAACCTGACAGTCCGCCGGAAGTAAAATATTCTGTTGTTAATATATGCACATTTTCAGTAAAAACTTCTGATTATCATAACAATGTCTATCATACGCCGAAGAATTTTCAATGTAACACTACATAAAAACGATTTTGCCAGAATTGTGTATTTCTGAGACACCTTTGGTCATGTACTTGTTATGCAATGTTATGGAAAAGGCTTTTACGAACGTGTTACGAATGATTCCTGGAAATTCACACCTACAGTAATTCGAGGGTTCATGCATTTATGCATCTATTTGAAAAAAATCTTACAGAATGAATTCGTTTGGACAACTACTTCTTGTGCAATTGCTAAAGCCCTTGGAAGAATCATGATTAGTTTTAGATCTAACCTTCTTGCTAGAGCTATTCCATTGGTTGCAGTCAACGAATTAGTACGATAAGTTCGCGATGCTTATAGAATGGTTTTGATGCTTAATTGTTTTGTAACTTGCTTATATTTCAGTAACTGGCTTACATGCAAACTGTTAAGCTAGCTTACACCCCTCTTCCTAATGTCTTTCATCCATAATCTTAGAAGTTGCAAATTATCTCTTGAAATTGCCAGATGTTCAATTCAATTATTCACGCTTCTCGAAAATATGGTCACGTTTGAAGAGGAATAAAGAATTACATTGAAAATGCTACAAAAAACGGCATATTCAAAGGGATGATACTAACTTATGAAACGCTGTACTGTACCATCTTTCAGACCGACCGTGATGTTTTTTGGTTTATCACACAAAGATTACATTACAAATCTTCCTACGCACTTACTCTTGAGATTTGAAAGGAATCATGCGATTGAATATTATTTTAAACACATTTCCCGAATTCAATTTCTTCGAAACTAAGCCAGTAGCTAAACAATTCGCTTGCTATAACCGCTTTTACTTTTATATTTTTGAAGCCCCATTTACACTACATAAGAATATAATTAGGTACTTACAGAAGCAACAGTGAATTTGTATAGACACAGAAAAAAATTATGCATGATAGCATCAATTCAGATTGCCTTCATACTTTTTTTTGAATAAGTTTACTGCAATGAAATTTAGATTCATGTGGAAATCTTTGCTGCTCGTATGTTATACAGAAGTCTGTCTTCTAATGTCTTCTACAGAGCTTTGGAATCGTTGTTGCCATTCATGGGTGACTGGATTGTCACAAAGAAGCCCTATAATATGATGAATGAAGACACATCAAGTCTAGGGAATTTCGCTCGAGCAATAATTGAATTAATACATGTCAACACATGTTCAATTCCGGAACCAGCAGAAATACTTCCATTGTTTGAGGGAAAATTCTCAACGTAAGCATTTAACGTACTGTCTTATGGTAAACAAGTACACAGATAGCTTGCCTTGAACTTGGATTTCATTTACATCTTAAACACTGACTGCACTAAATGTGTTGGCGTTTCTTGTGTCGCCTCTCTCAATATGATGTACGATGTACGTAATTTTTTGCAGTTGCATCAATCACACACTTTAGTCCGGAAGGAATGACAGTAATGGTGCTCACGTGAGCGGAAATAGGCAAAACCCTTTTAAAGGTTCATTGAGTGGCATATCGGGGCGGTTACTCTTCAATGATTACACACTTGGAATTGAATATTGATGATATGTTGAGCAAATATATATGCTACCTAAAAAACCTCATACCCATATTCTACCCACCGTGCAAATGGTTTTCAAAATGATTCAAGCAGAAATAATTTTTCGTGAAGAATTTCATCTCTTGGACTCGAAGCGGATAGAATTTTTTTTCGAAAAAAGGCGAACGTAGACAACTCACTGTGTCAGTAGCGTACACCACGTAACAAATCATCTTATACACAATTCGATTATCATAGTCACAGAAAATGTGTTTTGCTAGGGTGCATGTAACGACTGGTTGCATCTTCTGCTCAAATCCTAAGGTTGCATTTGAGTAGTACCATGACTGTGAGGTATTTTCAGACGGAGGGATATGTAGACCAAAAACCGTTTAGGACAGGTCAATGCATTTAGGTAATATCTACATATGCGTATTTGCTTTCGTTTCCTTTCACCTTTACTTTATAGAAAGTTGTGAAAGTAAGTAACGATTTATTAATGGTAAATCCTAGTCTTGAGTCAATGTGGCTAGTCGCTAATGTACACATATGAATTTTACATCATTATCTTTCATTATTTAGCATGCATTTTAATCTACACGAAGATATTGTGAAAGTGAATATGACTACGTAGTAGGTCGATCTTTTGAGACCAGCATTAAATACCTTTGAAGAAAATCAAATATTAGGTAAGATTAAGTTATTTATGCTAGCTATGCTTAAAAAATCAACATGAATAAAGCTACCAAAAGCTTTTGGCTTTAGCCTTGTTTTTGTTACATAAAGCTCTATCTACTTATTAATTAACGAATCTTACTATTATTCCACCTTACCTCTATGCTAAATGGATGCTGGAAATGAGTTCCACTGGCGGAACACAAGCTTGTGCACGTCAAAGTCGTCAGGAGAAACGCCAGGAGAAATTTTGATGAGAAATTTTGAGAAGCAAAAAGGCATTCATTTCCGGCATCATGACTTCTTTTACTTAAATCTCTTAAGTGGCCAGCTTCTTTTCGAATTGTGCGTTTGGCTTCCACAAGGTTGCTCTCCGTGCTTTCTAAGAACTGGCGCGTATATACTGGATTATGTTTTCGACAAGGGAAATAATGTGGATCTTCTACAATCGGACTACAATGTTCATCTTCCATGATTTTGTTGCAGCTTTGTCTCGTCTTTCTAACCCTTTTGTGATAACTTGTTGATATGTATTGCTGTTTTGCAGACATTCTCCAAAATAATTGCACAATATGATTTTGCATGAGCTGATTTGTCAGTTAAGTTGATTTAATGCTCAATTGCTTTTATTGTAGAGCCTCTTCTTTGAAAAGTACTTTTGAGGAAATTTTCATTTGACGCACAATATACTTGTTTACGGTCGACAAACTTTCGTAAGCCCCACACGAGTCCACATCTATCCAGAGTGAGCCACTTGAAACAATCTGAGCGGCAGAAAATGACAATCAGCAAAGCATGTCCAATGCGAACAGTTTGAGGTTTATTTTTTCAAGAAAGAGTGGAAAAGCAAACGATTGAATCCAGAAAAGGATATATATATCTAGCAGCAACCTGTTATAACCTCACAGAATATATAAAGTTGCCAAATATATGTTGGTGTATGACAAGTTGTATGGATTTTTTTTCTTTCTAAAATGAATCCAATCTCAAGAAAACAAGCAACTCTTGTTTTCTTCTGTATTCCGTTAAATTCCACTCTCAGGAAATATATGCTTTCACACTTAGGGGAGAAGCGGACGTTACTTTTTTAACTTCAAAAAAGAAAGATCGTGTTCCCCTTGATTCACTTGCCTTACTATTCCCAACGTGGAACGAGGGCTTTCGGAAGAGAACTGTGACATTAGAGGATTGCTTCGTTTGGGTTTTATGGAGAGAGAGGAGAGGGAGGAAGAAACAATTTTTTCTTGCTGGAGTTGTGAAAAGTAATAGCTGATAGGTATGTTTGTACAATGTTGAATGTCAGTTATTTGTTATGGCTGTAACTTTGGGAAGAAGGCTACTCACGTTCGTACGAAAAAGGCGTACTGTCTTCTGAAACCTTGTTAGTTTAAGTTTGTGAACGTAGAAGGCACGTAACATGTAGAACGTCTTCAGGCAACACTATCACCATTTAAAACAAATTTAGGAGAACAACTGAAACCAAAACGTAGAGCATTCGGACCCTCCAAAAGTTGATTGATTTCTTTTATGTTAATGCTATACAAAATCATATTTCAAACACAATATGATATACGATAATGATATCATATTGTGGGCCATTTTCGTCTCTTTTTTGTGTCCTTATTTTTTAACTACCTTTTAACCGGTCTGAAATCGGGCTTTGTGGAATACGTGGAAAATAAAACACTGCCACTTTAACGTGTACGTACTGCAGCAATCCTTTATCAGTAAATCTCTATTAATAAAAAATCAATTAAACTGGAATTTATGCAGATTGAAGACATTTAAATGCATCTTTTTAAATATGGGGCAAAATATTATGCTGTCAGTTTAAAAGTCGAGTGCATTTGCCATACAAGCGTATTGTTTCACCGATAAATCCTTAAGATGTGAGTCGAAGGAACGAAGGGAAACTAAGGAGCATCCTATTATTATTTTAAGTAGATTATAGGTTTAAATTTGGAAATCGTGGACTTTCGATCTCGAGAAGTAATCTAGAGTCGGAAAAGTTCCCAGCTTGGAGCAGTTATAGGTAGCCAGGCATGTCAAGCAATCTAGAGTGCGCAAATGTATGAGTGCACAACTTTAATCTGTAAAAGTTAATTTATGCAAGCAAGCATCAAAGAATCATTCGTGAGTCCTAAACATTAATTAAAAACGATCTTGTTCACAAAAGAAGTATTCTTGGGTCGAGGTCTGCTTATTACCAAGTAAAATCGTAAGTCATTTTGGCGCCGACGAAACTGATCTCTTTTTCAACGGTTGTTCTTTTCGAAACTAGAACAAAACTGTCGATCTTGATCTTATTGCAATTCCTTTCTGGAAACTGTAACCTTCACACCTAAATAGCCGACATCGCATATAACGCAGGTACGTATGCCGATACTCAAACTTATACATCCTACACTGACAGGTCCCCGCCCAATTATAAGGACGTTTACTTTTGTGCGTTTGTGATAATTTGTTGCTTGCAGAAGTATATGATTCCTGCGAAACAAATATGTTATATTTACTAACCAAATCACATAAACCATAAGAAACAGTCAACAACTGTGGTAAAACGCATGCGATTCATATAATTGATACCAGACCTATACATATGCGTAATATGTATCAGTGATTCATAAAATATTCTATGATATGAAACACCTGCACATCCCATATTTATTACAGGAAAAAGAAAAACGTAATTTAATTTGCATTGTTACGCGTGCACTATTGGATTCACGGAATGTGCGTCGATGGATTATCACTAAACATTGTATTAGTCGATGACACGTGCTCAAAATCTCTTTGAAAGAAAAATGTAAAATCCCTTCATGTTCGACTTTCTTTCTGACTTTCATGTGTTTCCTTTCTTTATGTGCTTGCTTAACAGTAACAACCCTGAGTTGGATTTTAGGCTTTACGAAGGGCACTAGTTGGTAGTTGGAATTCCTTGATTAGACCTAACCACTTTGAACATGCTTTCGTGACGGTTTGTTGGCAGTACAGAACAGGATATATTTAAAGTTTGTCGATGTCCTGTAGTAAAGTTTTCTCACATTCCAAAGATTAGAAAGTCAAAAATATTTGCAATGTTGGCAAGCTACTCTACTATTGTAATATTTATTATGTATGATCCCATACTCTCCTCACAGTTTGGGTCTTCTTCAACCTTCAACCCTCATCAACCGTCACACGTTACGGGAAATAATTCCAGAGTTGACCTGGGTGGATTCAAGTTCTAGTATAATACGATGATGTAGCCAGCTGTGGATGTGGTAATGTCTGGAACCTGAAACAAAGTCATCCGACGCATTCGAGCCATATGTATCAAATGCGATTTAAAGCACTTCATACATGCTTGTATAATGAACCGCATCGGAACTAAACGAATTTCTCTTGGATTTTGTCCGTTTTGTGTACGCCCCAACTTCTTCACTCGTAGAAATAATGGTTCGCGACCACACAATTAATCTATGCCTGAATATATGAGCTCTTTTGTCACAATCTAGAGACGGATATAACGCGTGAAAAATTCATCGCAAACCTTTCCTTGGACGAAATAACTTCACACTAATATACAGCTAAGATCATATACCAGAGAGCTGTTATAAACTTCACTCTCTCTGAATTGATGACGTCTGTATTTATGTATTTCAAAACCTTCGGAGGGAAGTCTTTCGTTTGCGTGAAGATGAAATCGAGGAAAATCTACCTTTCGATGTATGCTATTTAAAATTCAATATGTTTCTTGTGTGATGTAATCTGTACTACCGCCATTTGTCATCTTGTGAAGGTATAAGGAACACGTGGCCCAAATGCTCCAAAATTAATATGTGTACATATAATATAAAGATACCGAAGTAAAGGTACAAGAAAGAGTCTATTGACACATCTATAAAGCATAGCTACAATTTGAATTTTTGATAGTGCAATATGCTTTACGTAAATATTAGGATTGACACGGATTGTCAGGGTTGTCTGAAAAATAAGCACTCGCCATTTGCAAAAGTTCCATGAAAACGTGAATGGAAGACTCAAACCACAAACATCGGACGGCAA
Organism: Akabosia matsudoensis; assembly: GCA_019593645.1. Classification (NCBI taxonomy): domain Eukaryota; kingdom Metazoa; phylum Arthropoda; class Collembola; order Entomobryomorpha; family Paronellidae; genus Akabosia; species Akabosia matsudoensis. The sequence goes on along the minus strand of VICI01000995.1, from coordinate 17,125 downwards.
AAACATTGAATAAAATAATCCAATCATTTTTCTGTTAGCTACAAATCAGCAGTTGTTGCGCACAATCAACAAGCTAACAAAGGGATCGATTCGATTTTGTCATTCAATATTGATACCGCCCGATGTTCGAGCCTTCTATTCCCGTTTTCCTGGAACTTTTGGAAATTATGAGTTTTTATTTTTTTACTTTTCAGACAACTCCGACTCGCGTCAATCACAATATATCCGTGAAGCATAGTGCATTATTAAACTTTAACCCTGTACATTTAAGTTTTGCGCAGTGCTGCAAGCATGAAAAATATTTTGAAATAAAAGACTAGTTACATATATGTTTCTTCTAGTGTCGCGATGAGACATTATGTATATATTATAGTGTCAGGATTCAGTATTGCTGGTGCTATTCTGATGGAAGACATACATTTTATTAGGCACGAGTGGGAAAAATTTGTAGTTTGAGAAGAAAAACAGGTCGCGTGGTATTTTGACTCAATATGCCGGTACTGTTTCATGCTGCCATTTAAAGTTCGTCCAGTTTTCCGTGAACAAGTAGTTTAATCCCTGTCTACTATTAAAGTACAAAGGATTTGTACAGCCACCAAGAATTAAACGTAAAAACCTATCGTCTTCCACCAACCATTACAACTGACAACAGACGCTTTCTAGAAATGGGTCACTGGTTAAACAACATGATGAATTTCATACATGAATACGATAAAAGTTTCATTCGAAGCGTTTTCATGTTTACGACACGCTTTTAATTGGTTCAAATTGATATTCAGTGTACCAAAAATAAATAATAACGGTCTGTCTGTTGATTTGTCTTCTTCCAAAAACCTTGTTCTAATACCAATATTATAGTATTGAAATCATAAAATATAAACTCTGTCGTAGTATATTTTATGATCAATAATATTTGCCGTTTTGTTTATGTCTATCCTCTGATACAATATCGACTTTGACAATGAATTTAGTGCATACTTAAATAACGCTCAAACGAACTTCCCTATTCATATTTATTGTAATTCGGTACAGGGGAATGTCATGTAATTCGATATAAATCAATACAAGTCTGCTCCATTTTACTTCGTCAACAATAGGTACCGGCCAATGTCACACAAATTCATTGCTTCAAAACGAATTATACGAGCTTTTACACGAGGAAAAAGAGCTACCGAAAATCAATGTCAGTTCAGAAATAAGAACATCACCTAGATTTCTGGTCTCCAGTATATTTGATTTAAAAAGTGCGAAGTTGCAGTGTGTATAATTATATGAGTGTGGTGTATCATTATAAATGGAGTTAATTGTGCGAACTCGTTGTTGGGCACACATACGCACTCTACTGACTTGCATCACTATACGGTTATGTAATCAAACTTGATCGTGTCAATGGTATAAAACAGCTCAGTTAAAATTCTAAATTCATTTATTGAACATAGTCAGAGGCCTGTGGTTGATTATAGTTGCTTTTAAATGAACAACCATTTTGGCAATCGTTTCATGATAGGAAATAATGTATTACTGCCAACTTTCGTTTTGAAACTTAGCATTAACTAAAGACTTTTGAAACTATTTTATAATTATCAACCATTTTTGCACACTTATCCACAACGGCAACAACGGTCGAAGTAAAATTTAGAGTAAACCGGTTTTTTTTAGCGAGTATATTGTCTATTATCTAATACGCTAGTACAGTTTAGGAAACGAATGTATCATTAGTGTTTGATATGGAGCAGCCAAACTTCCAGTGAGTGACATTTCAAAGTTTTAGAGTCCACCCACCATCCCTTCGCCCTTTGTTGTACACTATCAGAATATCCAAAGACATTACGCCACCAAATCTGTGTGGGAGGACGGTTATTGAAAACTGTGCCGGTGGTGGTTGTGAAGCAGTGACGTAGTGCCTTCTTCATCTGCCAAGTCCAGATCCATTTATTCAAGTGCATGAATAAACAAAGCTTTTAAGCAGTGTTATCACACTACGATTTCCAGCGTGATTCAAGTGAAAACCCATATTGATTCAAATACTCTCAAAATGGCACTTTCCACTGAAGCATTTAATGGAAAATTTCATATTTTTATGCTGGGCTGCATACTTTGTCTCCTTTATTTCGTATCTCTTGGTTTAGCTGTTGAATCTGCTCAGGAGGAGCAAGGCCGACAGAGCAGAGGTGAGTTCCTAAACAAAGCTTTTATGAATCAGAGTCGAGTGCAGTTCCTACGTTTGAACTGTGAAACAAACAAATGGACGGTTGCTAAAATAATTTATTATTTGCCTTATGCAACGTTATTGAATGAACATTCCAATCGATAGCAAAGATGTGTGCGGTAAAGATGTTTTGTTTTTGTGCTCTCTGTTGACATTTGTTTATATGCTTTACTCCCAATTAATTTACGACAAGGACTTACAACTGCTGTGGGGACTTTTGTAATGATCTTATATGTATACTCAGGTTAAAAACTAAAAACAAACAGTAATAATCGCGAGAATAGTAGAATAGAATGTGTGCTGCAAAAACCCCCAATATACATACTGTAACCTTGTGGTATGCATTTTATTACGTCTGTTTTGTTGATATTTCAATAACTTGCACAAAAGGCATGTAATAACTTCTTTCACTATAGTCTTATAAACGGCAGTCTTGTAAGACTGCATACTCTTTGGTCAGTGGGTGATTACAACTTGAACATTCAATAGAAATTATGCATCTACATACGATTTCGTATTCTTGTCGCAGGAAGAATCTGGTCCCGTACCACATCACTCCGCCGACGCTTTCACAAAACAGGGGAGCTAATTTTTGCAGATGAATTTCTCAATTTTGATCGAAACATTTGGGAGCACGAAATCACTGTTGCTGGCAAAACGGTATGAAATTTAAAAGCTGTATAAATATTGTTGCTGCTCGTTGATTGATAAGCAAATACTACACCATTTTAAATGGGTAGAACGGAGAGTTTCAAGTGTATGATGATGACCCAGCAAACAGCTATGTCAGGGATGGTATTCTATACATAAAACCTACCACAACTGAGACAAAGTATGGGCAAGACTTCCTGCAACATGGAACATTAGATTTTGGAAAGAGGTATTGTGGCCTGACCTGAGCAAACAAAGGTTTTCTAGGTTCTGTAACAATTCTATTGCTAATTTATTGTTTGTGTGGGTCAGATGTACGGATCGAAGTGGAAAAACTTGTAAAATGAGAGCAAAAAGAGGATCGAATGGGGACATCATTAGTCCCATTGTTTCAGCTCGTATTAATACCAGACAAGCTTTTGCCTTCAGATACGGACACATGGAAGTCAGAGCTAAGCTACCACAAGGGGATTGGATTTGGCCAGGTAGTTTTTTAATCAACTCTTTAGTTTGCCCTAATGCTAATAATTATGTGGCATTGAATCGTCCTGGTAAGGGAAATTATCTTCCATAAAGGAACAAAACAGATTGAAGACACGCATTCGTAACTTTACAAAGACGATAAAACTTCGTCTGAAAATGACGCAAATCATACATAGTATCTACATAAAACTGGAACATTTTGTTCTCTAGCGATTTGGTTGATGCCACAAGGAAATCGGTTCGGCATGTGGCCCCAGTCTGGAGAGATTGATATAATGGAGAGTCGTGGGAATAAAGTGATGCTCACTCCCGCAGGAGAAGATATTGGTTGCAAACAGTTTGGATCAACGCTCCATTTTGGAATGAATCGTACAACAGATATGTGGCGACTGGCGCATTATATTAAGAACGATCCTGCGGGATTTCACACCAAGTTTCATAATTACGGTATCTTGTGGACGCCAGGTGAGCACATGTTTAATTACAAATGTAGAAAATAACCTATGTAATCATTAACTGTAATACTACAAAGTTTTCTCGAGATGCTAGATAAGAACCAATGTTCCACATTGCTGTGATGAAGATAATGGCTTCTTCGACTCCTTTATGACCAGCAAACATGTATGAGCAAAACTGTGAGATTATTTTATACTTTTTATAGACCAAATTATTTTTACGCTGGACGACCAAGTAATAGGAAATGTAGCACCTCCAGAGGGTGGCTTTTGGGAACTGGGCAACTTTACTGGACCAAAGCTGTGGGATGCAGATAAGATGTCGCCTTTCAACCAACCGGTATAATGAACATAAACCTATATTGAAAACTGAGATTATGTAGATTTAGCTTGCTCAAGATTAGCTCGAAGGCATCTGTCTCAATGATTTTATTCTGATCTCTTTTTAATAGTTCTACGTCATCCTAAACGTAGCTGTTGGAGGGACTTCGGGGTATTTCCCAGACCTTTCGACGATAAAGAAGCCTTGGAAGAACAAGAGTCCTCGTGTACGTTTATCTTAACTTGATGAAGGATTTAGTTATTCATACGATTTTCCTGGAGCGAGAAAAAGGGTAAATTCATATCCTGTCGTTGTTTCTCTCTAGGCAAGGGAAGATTTCTGGAATGCAAGGGAAGAGTGGTTGCCCACGTGGGTTGGAGAAAACGCAGCTATGCAAATTGATTATGTTCGGATTTGGGCTCTATGAGAAAGTTTTCATTATAGCCTGCATCTTTAAAGCTATAAGACTTTTTTAATTATATTAGACAGTAAGCGCTAGGTCAGTGTTCCATTACGTACTGGTATCGTTTTGAAATGATTTTAATGCAAATGCCTCAAGTAAAATTACGCTCAATGCTCAATTACAATCTATCATCCATGTTGTATGGTCTTACGAATAGCAAAACCAATCTTCGTATCGTAGTATAATGCAAAAACTTGGACAGATACAAAAATGCTATGGGTTTGAAGATCTGACTTGTGATGCCTTACCAGTATTTACCGATAATGGACTATAGGCCTTTGACACCAATACCGCCGTGACATTTCGTGCGTTTTACAAGTTAGATTTAGTCCATTAGGTATGCTAAATCGGTTAGTTCTTGGCACAACGAAATTCGGAAAAGTTCTCAACTATAGCCGCGGATTTTTCAATTCTCTATTTATAGTCCAGCGATTATGGAATACTATGTGTGTGAAATATGTCGACCACATGTTAACATTACATACGTCTCTAAGTTTGTGACTTTCTCGGTGACCAGAGGGATCATAGCAGTACAAACAAATATGCACTAAATGGATTTATAACACCAACAAGTAAAAGGACCTTCGTGAAAGACGTTTTCTGAATATCAAAACTTCGAATATCGAATGCTTTGGGATGTGCATATTTACGTAACATTCACTAATATGGAGAGTAAGTAGGAAAAAGTAAACACGTCTATATGTATACATACACACATATCACTCAGGATATATTTAAAACTACATATAGGTAAATCCTCTGCATTGTCGACATGAAATATTGTTTTCCTCAGAAACATGCATGTCACGTTTCATTGTGGCACTATCCCAAACTGCAAAAAATTTAATTTAATTACTTTAGTTTTGTTTAAAAGAATACCCCACTTCTCCAGTTCTTTCTACAGTTTGTTGGGAGAAGCTGGAAGACGTCTCTTACAAGCCCAAATAGCTGGTTCAAGTTAAGAAGATACCACTGAATTTGGCATGCACCGAATTATGAATTTGGAAAAGTACGTTCGCTGTTCATCAAATGATTTTTTTTTTCTTTCATACCGTTTACACACACTGACATGATGGATCCTCATAGACTTTCTTTCGCATATTGCTTTGACTAATCATCAACGCAAAACAACCATGACAGGAGTAAACTGCTGCGAGTAAGGTTTCAAAAAATTGGCGAAAATAAATCTAACTTAACAAGTCAGTAACAATTTAGGTTCAACATGCGTCATGCATTCGTGCTGCTGTGGTCTATGGCTTTCCTGAGTGGGTGTTCATCACTCGTGTAATGAAAATTCAATGAATTTTCAGGACAACACATTCGTTTTATATCAGACGAGATCGAAGCAAAGTGACAATTTGGTGTGTTTCTATTTTTAAAAGCGTAAGACGCGTCATATTTCCCAGACCAGCAATAACAATTCCGATTGCTTCATTGCGCTTTTTAGTGCGGGCCTGAGAAAGTTTGTATAATACGACCATGTTGCAATAAGTGATATGTAATTCAAGATGAACTGATTACTACATACGCACACGCTCACCAGAATTGAGTTAGTTGGGCACAATCAAGTACGGCTACTTTGAATCGATGAGTACATATTTCCGTTTCTCGGTGGTTGTAATCGCCAAAGATTAAGCATCAGAAATTCGATCACTACATCAGCAACGTGAAATGCTAATACCAATTTCTACATGATTGCCACAGGATTTTCTTAAGCAACAATATACGTAAAATAAAATCACTCGTTAGGCTTTGCCTTAGATAGCATCAAAGAGGATTAAAACTGGGACAAGTCAAATGATGTACACTATACATATTCCGACATTCATTCCACGACAAACAGTTGTTAATTCAAAACTGATGTTCAGATTGCTTCTTAGAACAGGATTAGTGTCCAAAATATATATTTCCAATTCCATTCCAGCTGTCATTTGAATGTGTAACATTTTATGCGATCGCATGCTACATAAACGCAACAGGCTTACAAAAAGCAACTCTTTCCAGTGTCATTTGTGTATCTGAATAATAAAAGCAAAATGTTTATATTCTCTATACATAACTCTGAATGAACTATATTCTACGTGAAGTACCCATTTATATTGAGAAATGTTAATAAATCATAGAAAATTTTTATAACTCTGAATGAACCTAATAGTGAAATAAACGTAAAAAATCGTATAGCTGGATTGTCTATTGTTTGAGTAGAAAAAGTATCCATGCTAGGTGTGTCATAATCTGAATACGAAAAAAGACAGCAAAAACTGGGAAGAAGACTTCACACATAAAAGTTTACAAGAAGATGAAAGATGTTAGCTATATGAGATAATATGCTGTCAGTCAAGCACCAAGTTCGCAGCAGGGAGCAAATTGGAATATCATAATTAGCTCGTTAAACACTATTTCATCACGGGACATCCAACTTTCCATCATTACCATCATCAATTCATAAAGTCGAAATAATTTTCTACAAAAAAAAAGAGCTTCGAGAAAAAGTAAATCGTTAGCTAATACTTTGCTTCAATGTCTTTTATTCTATTTTCCTGATTTCAAAATAAAATGAACTTTGTGCATGGTAAAAAGTTTGGAGTTTGGATAGGGAATAATGTGTGCGCAGGCCTGGAGCTAATTACTACAACATTTCACAGTACATTGCTCTATGAACTTACGTGACTTAAGTGACCTAGCATGTCATATTCAATTATTTAGTGGACAATATCATCGTTACATATAGTAGAAACTTGAACTAATAAATAAAATAATAAAAAGGGATAGTATAATTTCATATTAGCTTCTCTGGAAAAGTGAAATTGATCTAAAAAGTGAGATGGTTTCATCTGGTGCTTACGACGTTAGTCGCGTAGGCTGGAAAGAGTTTGACAAGTTAATTATACATTATTAAAGCTGTAAAAGTAATCCTTAAATGAGATTCGGAATCTAATGAGTGATAATATATCGAAGACCCACTTTTCAATTTCGTTCGTCTAAATGACGATGATGTCAAAACCGAATGGGTTGTGTAGGATGTTCATGATGTATGGTGAAAGTTACGCAAATGTGTAGGAGCACGATATGCAATGTACTATGAAAAGATCACCTAATTCCATGATAATTGGGAAAGGAATAAAAAGTGTTTGTTTTTCGTGCACAAAACACCAAATGTGCTGCCGATACAGATGATAATAGCAAATGGGTGACATGCTTAAAAACATTGCTCAATACTCAATAACACATATTTGCATCACTTATTAATCACGCACGAGACAGCATGACATAACTTAAGAGTCAGCATGCAGCGAGGAGTTTACTTGGGCAAATTCGAAGAAAACGCTAATTAAAAAGATACTTTTCGTCTCTTTCCCCGACTCGATGAAGGGCATCTCCGAACGTCATCGTCTGCAAGGATGCCACCTTCTAGAAACGCAACAAAATACTGTTCGTTAAGCTTTAAAGGGTCCAACGAGTGATGAAATTTTTTTCAAATTCCGACGTTTCGATCCGTACACACGAATCCTTATGAAGGACGAAAAAGAAAGGTGAAAGCAAAACGGGAATACAATATTAAATTTAAAATTCGAATAATCTGAGTAACATTTTGTTCCAAAACTCATTTGTTCTGTTCACACATATCGCATTAGGAAATTCAATCGCCAGAAAATGCCCCATATATCCCTATGTGCCTATAATCAGAAGCGTAAAATGAATCATATGACCGTTTTGAGAATTTTTAAAATGAAAAGATCAGATTTTTTTAAGGGCTGACGTAAGTGCGACTGAAATTCGTCACCATTGATTCCGTACTATTTCAGGGCACAAGAAGTAAACGTTACTCGCACAGATACAGAAGTAAGGTGGAGAAAAAGTAGATTTAGTAGCATATATATCTCATTTTATAAGCGAAAGGAGTCAACTTTCACATGCCCGTACGATTCTGAAAAATGGGGTTTGACTTTATGCACACAGAAAGCAGTGTATTTCAGCACTATCTAGTTGTGCTGAATAAACTACTCTCTGTCAGACAGAAATTATGATAAAGGAAAGCTCTAATATGAACAGTTCCACAAACTCTCACGAGATTGTGAAGTTTGCTCCACAAAATTTTTATTAGGTTCTATAGTATTAAAAGTACATACCAGATATGGTTTTACCACAGCTTTTCTTCATATCAACCTTTACCGATCACACAATTTCAGTTTCGTGGATTTGAAATCTATAGTCTTGCACTACAACAATTGTTAATAAATATCATATCTGGAAACTTTATTGACCCAACAGAGTAGTTATATTGTATTGTCCTCGTAAATTTCCAGTTACTTCTGGTTTCGTTCCTCCAAACTCGAGTGTTAATTGGTCCGCGTCAATAATCTCTAGCAATGCTTTCTTCCATACCTTAGGCTGTAATCCGTATATTTTCATGGCATCTCTGGTTTGGCGGCTTTGAGCTTCTCTTACCAATTGTCCAACAGCCTCAAAAACTGGCGGAGCTGTGTACAAGAGACATGAAATATGGTTAATTAACATCGATCTAAAGCTGGAAAACGAAGTCACTCGTAAATGCCAAGGGCCATGAGAACCGAGAAGTGTTTCAATATTTGCGCAACTGGATGTAGCTAATTTTTAGCAATGGACACTTACTTTGAACTAGCAGGATTCTATCTGCCAATCCGGGAAAATGACCTACACAAATACAATTAAACAATAAAAAGTAAACTTATAAATATTTTGGTACAAAACAAGGAAAAAGTTTTTTCTTCAACAATTTATCACGTTTACTTTCGTAAGAATCAACAAATTCTAAAATTCCAGTTACACCTGCAGATATTAAAAAAATTGGTTAAAAAACTAGAGTGGATTGTAAAGCTACTATTAACAGCTATCTTAAGAAATATTACATCGTGGACATCCATGTTGGACTAGATTAAAGTTTCCCATGTGGAGGATAATCACAAACTGTGTCACCTAAAAGAAAAGTTGATCAAAATGTCCAATCTCTTGCCCCATTTTATTGATGTTTATTCGATATAAAAAAACCTTACATTCCTTCCTTCTAGCTGCATTTTGCGAAGAATGTGGTAGCACTCATCCATACCTTTATCGAGAAATCTTAAAACTCTTTTTATTCGCCCAGTGCTTAAGTCCGAGTAAAGTTAAAGAGCAATAAAAAAAATAAAACCAACAATTTATAATTGATCCAGGCGATATGTAGTAAAAAACAATGCTTACACAACTGCGTTTCGAATATCCCATTCCCGAGAAATAGCTGTAATTATAGGTCTCCCTTGTTTATCCACGCCGTCAATAAAGTAGGGAAATTCTTCTTCCATGTCTCGCCAGTCTTCTAGGTGAACAGTGTCCATTTTTTGCTGTTTACGCCACCGCAAGTTCTGTCGAAGAAAAAGTAATTATACGTGCCCTGCAAAACAAAATATTTCGCGAAGTTAATAGAAACTTACTGCGAGTAGGAACGCTTCAGACTTCTTCAGATCAAAATCTTTTGCTAGTAATAATCAATGAGATATTTGACAAAGGCTTAATGCTTGTTCTTCAGTAGAACTCGTATTGACAATGTATAGATATCAACCTCGTAGCCAGCGAACCAGGTAGATCTCCTCGTGCATGTATTTATGCGGAAGTTTGGGAATCATTATCTTTTTGAACTGCAAAGTCAGACAAACAAAAAATTTGGAGCACTAATTTGATGACGCATTTAATCTTCTTTACCGTTTACCTTATCCATGATCTTTTTCTCCCCAGGAGTCAGTCTCAAGTCAACATCAACAGATACTCCAGTCGCACCGAAGTCCCACTCAGCGTACAAGATCACTACAATCGTCGCAAATTTGAGAATATCCATTTGTATAGATTGGGAAGAATATTATGATGGAAAAAATGCTGGTATACTTTCAAATCAAGTACAAAATCCGATTGTTCTGAATTTAACACCCATTCCCTCCTTTTTATAAGCGTGCTCGGTCGAAGAACCTATTTGTTTGTCATGAAATCAATGAAAGTACAACCTAATAACAACTGCCTTAATATCGCTATGTATCCCCCGACCTACCTTTACCTCTTTCTGCATTCGAACATAGGGCGACGTTTGATGTCTGATGAAACCGGTATCCTGTGAATCTGCCAACCTTTAAGTAATGTAAATCATGAATAAATCATAATCGAAGCTATACCCATATCCTGTCCCTTTATCCAAGCAAAAAGAAAGCATGTTTTCCTCTCTTGAATTTTTTGTCTAAGGGAACAGATAAACAGCAGTAGTAAAAAATGTTCTTCCGGTTTTCAAGCCATTAGCTGTCTTATCATGTATGACCTTTCTAATACATATGTAATGTGTGGGTGGTCATGTTGCTTCTTAGGTGATCAATATCCCCCCTCCCCACCATGAAGTTTATAGCTTTTCATACCCAGATAAAAGCAATTCAGTCATCAGAAAAGCGCTGCACCGAGAATCTCGGACATATCACTCATTTAGTCCGTCAGAGTCAGAAGCAGAAACATTTTCATGCGTCAACAAAGTATCTTTTTTTCATCATTTTATTTTATACGATATTAGAGGACATTCATATAAAGTATAATATAAAATACAAACACACCTCACCCACTTTAATGTTTCGCGTTTATCGCATATTAAGTGTACCTGAAGCAATTCAACTTCTGAACAACAACTAAAATAGGCAAATGTTGTCCCAAATCTTTTGTCTGGTCATTCGATTGAAAGTTGACACAATATTACATACTGACAACTGAACAATCCATCTAGACTTGTGACTGAGCAAATTCACACAATGGACGATTAAGTATGTTCCTGCATGGACACATTACTTTATCTTTAAACGTCCATATATGCGAGTATCCTACAACTTGTTTCAGTGAAACCCATATTGCAGTTCAAGACCGCCTGTACGTCTTGCTATCTATAATTTATGACAGTCTATATAGCAGCTTGAGAAAATTTGAAAAGTGGTTCACAAGAGAATAGAAACAGTTCAATATTTATATCGTAGTGTTTTATATATAACGGTAAATGTGTTTTCCGACAAGCATGAAACGTCATGCATATAGCTCTGAGGTATGTATTCAGATGCTAGCAAATGTTAAGCGGTTTTTTTTTCGGAAAAACGATTTTTCCTTATATTATTTGCCCTTGTTCCTTGTTTTGCATTTTTTTTAGTTTAATGAGCTATAGCTCTCAGGAACTTATTACCGAAAATGCCAAACACACACTAGGCACCCAGTTTAATTAAAAAATTGTGCAGACAAGAAAAACAAGCAAGTATTCAAATTGATTTTTTTTTTCGTTATACAATACGATTTTTTATTGCATTGTCTGTTTGGGACTACAAATTACCGATTTGGAAAATCTTTTATTTTACTTTTCCAATAAACTTGTTCAAAAATAAATAATGATTTTACTATCTCTCGTCTCCGCATTTTACGCTCTGGTGAGAGGTACATTTTGATTCTGATTGTTACAACGCACGGACTTATTGTAGACCTACTACTAATAGTGAACTATACTAGCAAGCTATATTAGAGACACCTCCACTGGGACAAGAGAATGAGATACTGCATTGTCACATGGAATCCCCTGAATGTCACACGGAATGCGGGGTTTCTCTTGAACCAGATGGAGGGTGTTACGATATAACTTGGTAACGCTGCAATTATACCTCGACAATACTTTCTATGACGTATATATGGCTGCTATTTATCCTGAAATAGCATCATATTTAAATGTATAATTGTAGAACAGCAAACAAACAACAATGTTAAAGAGTAGGTATCTAACAAGGAGCAAAGTAGTCGTGAAAAGAATAATAAGGAATGAAGAAACTGGCTTAGTCTAAAAGTGAGTATGGTTTCAACTCACAATCAGTCGCACCTCACGTGAAAATAATTTAAGCTTATCCTACTTCTTAAACCTCGCTAAAACATGACTACGTGCAAATGAAGCACCTGCTTGACAAATGCACACAGTCGTAATAATATCTTTGTAATGAAGATAAAAAGGCAACGAAATAAAAATGGTCGTGTATGCTTTTTATGTTACTGGCATTATTCCCTGGTTCTGGTGCCACCGAAGTCTAAAAGGAAAAAAAAGAGAAATAAGAATTACATGGTTTTATGGGATGACGTTAACGTGAATAAATGGTAGTTGTTCAGAAGGCAATAATTCGTAAATCATAGTAATTGCATACCCTCAGTCAATTGGCTAGCATCGATAAATTTGAGCAAAAAGTTTTGCCACTCGGGTTTATTAGTGCCAATGACAGTAATGTGACCTCTGGTGCGTCCAGACAAAGCTCCACGGACTACTGGACGAATGGCTTGAATCGACGGTGGTGCTGTGAAACGTAATACAATGCAATGTTAATCAAATTCTGATACGTATTTTGCCCATCAAATTTCCTTTTGTTTGAAATTTACCGTTGAAAATCACAATTTTATCGGTCATTCCAGGGAAAAAGTTTTCATATCCGTGAATGAAGTTCAAAATTCCCAAAACGCAACGTGGACACCTATCATAGAATTCATGATTATAAGATTCAGATGTCACCTAGTTTCATGATTATGTATGTTCATTAATTATAATTCTCATTACCCGTGTTGAACCAGGTTGAAACCTTCCAAATTCAGCAAGAAGTGAAAACGTGTAACCTTAAGCCAACAATGGAATACGTTCATTAGAATCAAATTCAGAAACACACTCGTCCAAGTTTGAATATTTGTTTCCGTATCCATTGAATGCTTACATTTTTACCAGCTTGTTGAGCCTTTCGGACTTTCATTGCGGCTTCGTCCATAATTTTGTAGAGTAAGCGATGCAAACGGTTTGATTGACCAGTCAACATAACCTGACGAAGATTCCAAGATCCAGCCACCGCAGTGATCACTACGAGCGAAAAAAAAACCAATATAATTAGCTGATTTTCTACAACTACGATTTTCACTCCATCGTTCATTTTTTGATTGTAGTGCACAAGATGAACCTACCTGGGGCACCGTTTTTGTCAACAGTGTCAACGAATACTGGGTACTCTGCTAACACATCTGTGAAGTCTTCCTCGTGGATCTTGTCGATTCCATTGGCCTTCCTCCATTTCAAATTCTGGAGAATAGCACAAAGAAAACACAAAAGTTAGCTTGTACTTGAAAACACATCATCGGTGTAAAGAGCTCCTCTTTCTTAGTACATATTATGTTTTATGATTTCTGAGTGATTTTTCGCATGGTTTCACATCAGACATGTTATTACCTCCTTTAGGAACTCTTCAGCTTGGTTAACATCGAAGTTTTTCGCACGGAGCCAATTTACGAGGTAAATGTCTTCCCTCATGTACGCGTGTGGAAGCAAAGGAAGCACACGAGCTTTGAACTGCGCATCAAAATAGAGAAAGTTGGTTAAATTGGAAAACAAAATTCTTCAGACCTGCATGTATACTGATTTACCTTGTCCAATGCCTGTTTCTGCGTAGAAGTAATTGTTAAATCATCATCGATGCTGTTGTCCTGACCGAGAGCAGACGTTGCAATTGCAACTAGAAGAACACACACAACAGAACACCTGACCCTCATATTGCAAGCAACTAATTTGAAAAGAGTAAACCGGACAAAAGAGTTGGAGTCTAAAAAACGGTACACTGACACTGGCAAACTGTTAATGGCTTTGGTCTAAAATTTTTGCAACTCAGCAATCAAGCAACTTGCCTTGCATCTACTCAAGCGACTAATGCCGTGATCTTTCGAAAACAGCTCGCGATTTTATATATCGCCGGTCCCCAGTCTTGCCAATTCTCTACCATTGTATGAACACAATAATCAAAGTTGTTATAAAATGATTTTTTTTGAAGTTTTTCTATGCTTTCAATGATCATCTTCCTGGATATTAAAAGATATCACTCCAAATTCACAATTATATACTTGTAATACTAGATAGGTGGGATAACTGCGATGCTGTGGTCATTATATACGGCTTAGTTATAGGGCTATCTCTGTACACATCTTGCGTAGTTCATCTTCTCGGAATACAATAACTATCCGGAATTGCTGTAAACCTAAGCAAACTTGGTAAGAATCGACGGATTTGCAAAAAAAGTCATGTATTCGACTACGAGAATGTAAGTCGCAAAAAGCATACCTCCACCACCGGTTTTTTGCACAAATTATTTCTTTGTCTCGCGTAGAGTCTCACATGGTATAAGGTATCGATCATTTTCTTCGTATGCATCGTAAGGAACTAATCAGCATGGGACTCACAGCTATACTCTGACTACGTGTTGTTATACACGTAATTTTTTTTCTAAATCATATCAAGCATGTAGTTTTGTTGTAAATTTTCATGTTTGTGTAGGTATTTTGCGCATACCCAAAATATCTCCATACTTCATCAAGCATCAAGTTTGGCCTGTACTTAAATTTGCAAATTTCCCTAAATAAATTTTTACCTGAGTGTGGACCTATAAACGACTAACCATTCTTGGGCTCCGTATCACTTGGATTAAGAGTTGCAACTTGTTTGGCGAGTTTATGATGAAGTTTGAACTAAACATTACTTACCCGAAATGTCAATACCACAGAGAGACATGTTGAATCACGAAATTAATAGACTACCTAGATAAGATAGCATTTTATCTGGGAAAAATGTTTTGAAAAAATGAAGGCGCAAAAAATATAATTTACCTACGTGCTCATTTTTCAGATTTTTTAACGAAACAAACTTTTGACCGGATCGGCCTGATGATCTGTCCTTGATTGCTGGTGATCTAGGTGTTTGTATAAAATTTTAATACTTTTTTGCTCTCTCTACTACCAGACCAATATATTTCATTTCGTTTCGTGTCCGAGGAAAATCTGACGGGCCATGACTCTTTCTAAGAAATAATGACACTTCATCTTGTCCTGACCGCGTCAAATTTAAATTGCAAAAATTGCAAAAAATTAAAAAGTAAAATGGACAAAACCTGCTGAATAAAATTTACATGTACATGCCAAGGAAGAAGGTTGCGGTCATTAATAATTTCGTGTTTATTCTCGGGGAAAAGATGATCGATACTATATGGAACACCCACAAAATAATACGCATATTATTGTTACGATGATCATATATAGGCGTTTATTATCCTGTGTGGACTCCATAGCTTGAAAGCGTCGAGAAGCAGGTTGCGGCAGGCGCGCGTGTTTAGAAAATTATATTTCTCACCAGTTTGCACGAGTTGGTCGATTATATGTTTACTATTGTACCTAGTTTGGAAAGTTCATTATGTATTTATGGAAAATGCATAATGTCCAGCTCAGTGACTTTAAAAAATAGAAAAAGTTGTTTGACATCTTGTACCATCTTCAAGAAAAATTGGCCGAAATTTTTTGAATTGCTTCGAACCTGAGAAAAAAAACTTCACATGTGTGCGACTTCTGCACGTAGACATGCTAATTTCACTTAACTCCGCGAAGAAAAAGGAATACCACCTCGATTGCCACCCATGTCCCCTATCAATTATGGCAGACTATAGCAATTCCCCACATTACACTCCTTTGAGTTTGAAGCTCTCACTGTACTACCTTTTCGTATGGATGAAACTCATTCCATTGAAAATGTTCACCTTTTCAGGTTGTTAAAATTGTAAAATACAGAGAGAATATAGATATAGTACTACTAGAGATACCATTATATTTTTGCACATGCCGAAATTTGGCATTTATTATACATGTTACTTATTTTAATCAGCGAGTCTACGTGCGAATTTGCTGCCTCAGGATTTCTCAAAAAATTGAACTGCAACGAGAGCCGGTTCACTGTTTGTAAAAGGTAATCATCACGTTACCCTTCTTTCTAATCATAGGCGGTTTCTGCAGTCTTCTCACACAACTAGTCGCCTTTGAAAGTCCAGGTTTCTCCTAAATGCAAAGGCTTGCAGTTACCGATTCAACTAAGACCTTCAGTAAATTTCAGCAAATACCCTGCTAACTCGGAGAATTGATGCATAAGCCGTCAAACTGAATAAGCGGCTGCTGTCTGGCCTATGATATACAGGAAGAAAGTCGACCTAACTGCTTCTGACTTTCTCTTCAAGAACAGCTGCATTTCCGTTATTATTTCATAGTTTTTTCACGTATACCACACTCAGGCATATACCTTGGCACATTTTTTCAGTAAATTCATTAATTAGATCAGCATATAGTTGAATTAGTGTACGTATTTAGAAAATGTCGGTAGCTTTCAGACATCATTGCTTGTACTTGGCTAAATAAGAATATGGAAAAAGATGTTCTAGAGTCTAGATGAAGGTATATGTTCAGGTTCAGGTCCATACCGTTAAGTTTCCTTATGGTTTTTCATGCAGAGTCATCTTATACTCAAAGTTATTCTTCTTATAAATATTTCGGCAATGGACCAACGGCGACTAGTTCCATATATGCATTTTAGGAAGGAAAGCATGCTCAATATAGATTAAGCGCAAGTATATTATCAATTATACGAAAGAAAATGCATGCTTCGCTTATGCATAGTTTATACCCACCATATTCGCTCCCAG
>VICI01000994.1:0-27199 GCA_019593645.1 Akabosia matsudoensis | reverse complement strand
TCCAATTTGGCGTTTGGAGCCCAAAAAGAAACTGCTAGCCATTTAATAATAGCTCCACCAAAAACTTTGATTCTTTGGCTTTCGAATAAAAAAACTTTTAAAAATGCATATGTTACCAGTTTTGAGTTATTCCAAACCAAAGTAGCTCATAAACTGAAAAAAGACCCTGTACAGTATCACTCTTCCATATTTTCATGTAGGACAAAGTAAGCGCTTGTCAAATTCAATCACAACTGCATGCACCGAACAAGGTTGTTTAGATTTAATTGGATTTCTGTGTTTTATCCGTCAATTTATAAGGAATGCAAAAGCATATGCACCAAGTAAAATGGTATGAACTTGGACAAATTTTTTTAGCACATATAAAACTGAGTTTCCTTTGATTTCCCTACCCTCTGCAGTCGCAATACGTATGTGGTCAAAATTAGATTTCCAACTGCTTCTGTATACCTAGTTTTATTTGAAACGTGTGCACATGGCAAAATCTTCTCATAAATCATCTATCAGTAGGAAACGCTATCCATTAACCGACACAAAAATGTTTGTTTTGCATGTAAACTATTCCATGATGTTGGAATAAAGTATCAGTTTTCTGTGATTTTATTTTATGAGACTGCAGTTGCCATAATTCACCTCAGATGTCTTAATGGACGCACCATAATCATAAAAATGGTGCTACTATCTGAATGCTCTGATAAAAAGAAACACATCTCATCATGAAATATTGATTACGAGCACCACATCATGATAAATATCAAAACTTGGGAATTTCTTGATACCATTTTGTACTCGGAGAAACGGTTTTCTTTATGTTCCCGTTAAGTCGCATATACGTATGTTATTTCATGAGAACGTAAGCAGCTAATTTATACTTTATCGCTAATAATACGATATTTTTGTTTTCTTTGTCTAAAAATGTGAATGTATAAGATTTTATTTCTGATAGGACCCCATTACCCCACAGTTCGATGTATGTTTCATTTGTATCATTCTTTACTAAACCAGCTTTCGAGAAATAACGCGAAACAGTTTTTATATAGGTCTAGTCTGTGCACGGGAATATCCAACACATCTTCGTTCACGGTCATTGTCGCCACAGACCTCGTTTTCACGGAGATATCTCGAGAAAGTTCATTTGACATGTCCCATTTGTTTGGAGACAGGGGGTTTTCTAGAGAAGCAGCAGACCTATCCCCCTTTCCAGGCCACTCTTCCTCTTCTTCACTGTCGCTAGCAACTGGGGAATCGTAAAGTTGTGCTATGTCCTCTTTATCTATACCAGGATACCCTTCCATGGAATCGATGGATTTGGCCATTTCAGCTTTTGTCAGGAGAGTGGCTGGGTTTTTTACTGTAAAACTTTTGGATGTTGAAAGTTGATGCATTTTAGAGTGAGGTAAATTTTTAGTTTTGCCAAGCGTGCTAAGCAAATCCATATGTTTGGTTCGTTGTTTCAAGGAAACATTGCCTCCATAAATGTTCAAATTGTCTGCGTCAGACCTAGAGCTTCGTTTTCTGGGTAGTATGGAAGGAGAAGTTGTTTCTGTGAGGGAAACATCGATTAATAACCATGAGATTGATATTTTTGCCAAGCTGGAATATGGTATTACTGTTAGCGAGGACTAGCGGAGTAGAAATGCATTTAGCAACTACAGGGCAGCATTCGTTACGTGTTTCCTTATTGCTATGTGTAGGTTTTAGGGAAGGATAAATGTTCCTCTGAAAATCATCCTTTTGGTTGAAAGCATCGCCTTTCTCGCTGGGTATGACTACAAGTTTCACCATATCCTTGTCCGGAGATAAATTGTTACTAGACGTTACATGAAGTCCTAGTTTTATGAAGCAATTGGGACAGTTTATGGAAACTTTGGACGTTTGCAAATTGCCCTGGAAAACCGAGTTTTTGACTTGGCCTTCAGCTGAAGGGGCTAGTAAGTATTCCTTTAGAGGGTTCATATTCGATATGAACATAATTTCTATTCACAATGTTGACAATAACTTGTGAAATGGGAAAGAAAACGGCTATGCAGAAAAAACTGTAAACTTTACATAACCAAAGTTTTATATAACCTATATAACTCTTTGTAAAAAAAACCGTATTTTGTACATTTATTTATACGAGGTTGCTCTTAGAATCTATTTTCTTTTCGTAGCTTTTGAATATACTCCAACTCGGAAATTCGTGATTAGACAGATGGGAACGTTAGACAAAGAAATAGACTTGTTAAGATACATAAAAACTCAATATGAAACAATAGTTGTGATTTTAAAAAATAAGGTAAAAATACACTCCTGTGATGTTGTCTAATACAAAAAAATGTATAAATTGATTCCTTCTATTGCGGAGGTTGCAAAAACCAGTTCCTATGTTATGACGCTGACATTTCCACGAAAAACGATAAAATTACTGCTTGTATTCACCATACAGGTTTTTCGATTCTAATCTTGGAAAATTTCTCTTTCAAGTTTTCAAATACTGCTGTAAGCTTTTCTGCTTCATTATTGGAGTCAGTGTGACAGGTTTGAGGTGGAGTTTCCCATAACTTAGCAGGCGTAATGTCCTCGAGAAGAATCCGCTTGGTTTCCACATCTGGACCAGACTTGGAACTGGCCGATGCGGAGGATATCGTACGTGGCGAATTTCTTCGAAGTCTACGCAGAACAGCACTTAAATCAGGTATTGAGGCTCCACTACTATCCAAGGGCCCATTACTCCTATGATTACGAGAACCTGAGCTCGTGGAGCTGGAATGTGTACTTTCAACAATGATGAAGTCCTCGTCGTTTTCAATTTGCTCACTTTCCACAACTTGATAATTACTGAGCACCTTTAGCAAACCGGATAATGACTCAATAGACGGCTGGTCGCTGCCACTCCTCGATTGGTTCTGCGAATCTGATGCTAATGTAGTGTCAGTCCTATTATTTTGCAAGGAGGAATCAGTTGAACTAGTAGTAGCGTTTTGTATCAATCTTCGTGCTACTATTGCGGTTTCTGCTATTGTCGACGCTGACTCCACATCTTGGAAATCTTCTTGTAAAGTAGGCAAGCCCGTGGAGGTAAGAGTCGAACTTTGATTATCCAGTTCCAAATTTCTAATTGCCTCAAAAGATTCGGTCTCAAGTACGTCCGAGTCCGCCCTAAGCATAGATGTTGACGACGTTGAGGAAATCGGCAGATCCTCAATACTACTCGGCTTGTGTTGCAAAAATTTGTCCACGTAAAGTTTTAACGCAAGCTTCTTCAAGTAGTTTTTGTCATTTGCTTTGAAATGCAGTCCGTTTTTGCGAAGTAGTTTTCCATCTGGAGTTGATGTGTACGGTCCATCTGGAGGACTGTAATAGTCTGTAGTCATGTTGGAAGATCTATCTGTACTTCCAGAAGTTTCTGGAGTATTTTCGATCACCCTCAAATGAAGCAAGGAGGACCCATTGCCATCAGAATTCGAGTGTTGATTTGTTGATGTATCATTGATTTGAGAAGAGGTCAATTGACTTTGGTAGCTAGATGTATCAATATCAATCTCTTGCTGTATTTTTAAATTCACTAGCTCTGAGGTAGAGGTGGCAGCCGATGAGGAGTGATACAATTGCAAACTTTTGCGTTCGCTGGATTTCTTTGTGGGATCTCTAACCTTTGATTTCTTTGGTTCCGAATGTGAGCTACAATTTGAGCACCTACTTCCGTTTTTCCTACCTACTGTACTTGCTTTAAGATCATCTTGAGAATTTACTATCTCTGATTTCTTCTGGAGTTCGCCAATACCTCCTTTAGTTGTGTCGTCATCTGGTGATCTTCTTTTTTGTAAGGAATGCTTCTCTTCAGGAATATTTTTCTTTTGGGATACGTGAACTGTAGACCCTTGATGATCCGTAATCGCTGAAACTTTGTTTTTAGCTTGTGAGTCCGGTTTATGATGATCCGTTGTATCAGTTGAAGATCTGGCCTTTTTGCTTCTTTCGACTTTCTTGGCTTGAATAAGTAAATCTTTCAAAGATGCCGATTTGCTTTCTTCAGATTTGCTTCCAACCAAGTGATGAGTCGGGAACGAAAAGTCGTCGTCTGAATTTACAGCCAAGAACTCGTCCGATGAGTCAGTTTCTGAAATTAATTTTTGATCGTCCCCGACTTTTAATAACGACGACCTGTCCTTTTTGTTTCTATTACTGAGTATCTGGGCCTGTGTAAGCAAATTTTTCAATGACGACTTCCTACCAACAGAATATTTCTTCACTGTCACGTGAGGACTTGGAAAGCTATAATCATCGTCTGTATCGGCAGCTATAAACTCGTCTGATGAATCAGTTTCCGGAATTGTTTTATCGTTAGAGCCTTCTGCTATCTCTAGTCCCAAAATTGCCTTTTGACTTCCAACACCAAGCTGATCAAAGTCAACTCCTTCTAACAGCTCATTTTTTACTTTAGACCTTTCCTTCTCGAGCTTAGCTTTCCTAAGAGCTAAGCGTCCTCTTTCATCAGTCTTTTTCTCGAGTTCGTCTTTTTTGGCAGCTAAGACTTTTTGCTTGCGAATAGCCTCTTCGGACGTGTGTTTTCCCTTTTCCCAAGCGTTGGGGCTATCCCTGGTTTCTTTCACTGCCAGTCCTTCCGGTGCCACATATTTAACTTCGCTTTTCGGTATAGTAGCATCGAAATAGCGAACAACAGTTGCAGCTGTCGATGGCTGAACTTCCACTGAATCCCCTCTGATAGCTCCTAAATAATTGTTCCGTTTGACAAGTCCAACAAAAATATTTTCCAGATTAAGTTCGTTCTTATTCCGAAAATTTTTTCGTATGTCTGCTGGTGGAACGGAAGCGGATTTCGCCTTAATCCTAACAAAATATTGGAGCGACTCGCCCCTGTTATTCCTACCTTCAACTTGTAGACTTCCAGAAGAGGATCTACTCATGGGTAGCATTTCTGCTTTCGATGTAGGTTTCTTTGCTTTAGATGGACTTCTTTGGTTCTCCCCGGCAGGGGTTGCTTTCTTCCTATCAGCAGTTTTCAAAGTATTAGCAATGTTCTGATGACGCTTTGGAGGACCCGTGTTTGTCCTAAAAATACATAGCATAACATTTTAAATGAATTCACCATGAAGTAATCACTATACATCGAAGCAAGTAATATTACGAAATATCAGTAACGACAGTAGCCCATAAAGTACCTGGTATCCACAATTTTATTTGTCACAGTCAATGGTTTTCTACTAATCATCTCTTTCGCAAGTCGATCCTCCGCCCTCCTTACTTCCAAGCGTCGTTTTACAAACATCAGCTGTTTCCCCTTTTCTTCCTGTTTCTTTTTTAACTGACGAGCAATCGCTGTTGTTCCACGATTTTTAGCAACTTCTATGTCCTTCGCCTTCTTCAGTGATCGCAGTTTCTCTACATTTTCAAAACCGGCAGCTGCCCTATGCGCCATCCCTATTTCCGCAGTGGCCAAGTCATTTAGGAAAGTCAACTGTTCAATGTCCTTCATAGCGGTTTCCTGGATTTGAGCTACAATAGCTTCCGAAAGATTCTTAATTTCCTCATCTTTCAACTCTTCAAATTTTTCTCGATTGGTCCCTGTCCATGCAAGTGCTTGTTGACGAACCTAAAACGCAGGCAAAAAAAGAAATCATTAGCCAAAATTGTATTTGTGCTGCATCTATAAAAACAATCGCAGCATTGAAGAAAGGTGCCGTTTCCAACCTGACTTTGTCTTTGCAGTCTGGCTTCCTTAATTTTGGCAACGATGATCTTATCCGCCTGCTCCTTGACGAATTGATTCATTTTCGAACGTTTCACTGGGACTGAGTGGATGTCACACTAATAAAGCGATCCAACCCACCCAAAATTTTTCATGCAAATTAATCTGGACACTTGGCACTATGACATTCCTTATTGTCATTACGGTTTCTTGAAAAACTGAGCAATTCAAGAAGAAGTCAAGATTTAGGTGGTAACTCTATGGTCAAAAAGACATTTTTCAGGCACCTTGCGTTGTTTTAACCTGAAAGCTGACAGGTAACCGTTTACTAAGTCAGCCGTATATGCTTCGCGGAGTCAACAAAGCACTCTATGCACTGGCTGTGGTGGCTCTCTTTACTAATCTCACATTGCCCTGGATGTGTATTGTGTGCTCATGCACACTGCATGAAGGAAATATGATTCTTTCTTGTCTGCATGTATGCAAGATGCATCATAAAATTATGAATTACGATTCATTTTAATGTACCAGTAAACACGTTGTACAAACAGGCACTTCAATTTCCATTTATTTCATGCTAACAAAACAACACGATCATTTTTATGTGCTGGAACTGTAATTTTGTAGCATATTATAAGTCACTTATGTTGAGAGAGTTCCAGAATTTGGTTGCATTTTCGAAAGCAGGAACAGTAATCATTTTGACATCTTTGTCAATTTGCAAAAAGCTGATGGCTGTGGCGTTCGGGTCAATTTTGTTCCATATACGAAGGTCCTTGTAGTCATCTGATGTGTAAATTGGTTCGCTTAAAAGAGAAAGACAAGATTGTTTAAACGTGTTTTTTTTGTAAACCTGCGGAGAGTGGTATTGACCTAATTTTTACCCAAACGTGGCAAAATTTGTATACAAATTTTGAAGCAACTGGACTATCGCAAAATCTTGATGAAATCTACCAACAGGTTTTCGATCAGTTCTGTTAAAGAGCAAAGGAACGTCTTCCCCATGCACGGTTCCAAACTCAAATGGATTTAGCTGCAAATCACTAGCAAAGCCTAGGAAATGCCTGTACGCAAAATACTCAGCGTACGTAGGAGCAATCTTGGAGTGATATTCTAGCGCCTTGCGAATTCCATGGGAAAAGTGACGATCCGTAGCAATCTGTAACGATCAAAACTTTTCTTTACTGATTCCGAAATTGTTCCGAAATAAATTTAACTCAAAACAGTACCTGTCCAAGGGATTCTGGATTTCTTGATAAATATCTCTCGCCACCGTAGTGTTTTAAAATCTTCATTGTTGTGAGGAAATCGTTGCTAACTTTCCCTTGAAAGTCTAAAAGTTGCGGAGCTAGTGGCCATACAGCAAGGGGAATAGTCCCGATTGGTACACTATCCAGCCCTGCGAATTTAAAAGCTGGAGGAAAAAAATAGTATTACTTTAAACAACTTCAAATTTTGTAAATCTAAAATGCTTTTTATGCACTAAAAGTTACCTAAGCCTAATTCAAGCTCTCTTGAAGTCATACTAAAAATATAAGGAATACTGGCTACTTGTCCCATTTTGTACAAGCTGCGTGGTGATTTCGAAATGAATGCTCCCGGAACATCCGGTTCAATAACTGGTAAAAATATTCTTCGCTCCATCACCTATAATTTAGTGTCAACCATTCAGCATTACTAACTGAGCATTGCATTACTGACGCAAACTTTCATTGTTAATTTTCATACGGCGGCAATCGATGCAGCTGCTGATATATTGGCACTCGTTCGTGACCTCAGGCAATCTATCATGTATTGAGATCCAAGTTCAGGTCTACATCGATTCAGCGTGGCGATTCGAACAGCGAGAGGTATCATTTCGGTAACAGGTCTCAATGACCAAGTGTTGAAGGCCGACCCACTGAGAGATATTGCTGCAGAGATCTTTGACTTGGTATGCGAAGACATTACATGGAAGTGTGTTGAGGATGCGCCGGCACTTTGACCAAATAAAAGGATTTTCTTTGGGTCGCCACCAAACTTATCAATGTGCTTGTAAACGAAGTCTATTGCCATGCTTTGGTCTTTTCAAACAGACAACAATTAATTTAACTGAACATGATGTTATCTTGTTTAATTCATGCTGGTACCTTTCAGCCCAAAATTGCCACTGGCACTGCTTGTACCATCAGTGAAGAATCCTATTAAAAGTAATTAAAATGGCCAATTTATGAAAATTACAATCATTATCATGTCGTTTGCGTGTTTTAAAGCTGCCTCACCAAAAACTCCCACTAGAAAAACAGAAAGCAACGATTATAATTACTGAAAAATAAAGAAAAGTATATGCACTTGAAAGTTAAGACGTACATCTATAGTTTAGCGTAACGAGAACAATGTCTTGTTGCATTAAATATGATGGTCCATAATCTGTTGATGAGCCGACATGAAACGCTCCCCCTGTTCAGAATCATAACACAAAAATGACAACATCCCCTTTTTATCATAAGAACAGTTTCAAATTTACCATGAATAAAAACCATTGTTGGTAAGTTTGGCTTGGTTCTTCCAGACGGAAGCTGTTGTGACAAAAAAGTACTTAGTATTACTTTTGTAATCTCTTAATGAAAATGGTGCTTCTACGTCGCACAAATTCACACTTACAGTAGCACTGTATATGTTTAAGTACAAACAATCCTCTTGGCCAACAACCCTGGTTCGTGGACCCCTCCGTGTCTGGATACATCGTGGACCCCAGGACTTAGCCTGCAGTGTTCCATTCCACTTTTTCCTTTCTACTGGAGCCTATGCAGAAACAGTGTTTCAAACACTACACCAGTATGATACCATAAAATGTGAAAAATCGATGCGTTACCCTGAATCTTTTGTCTCCCAACGGTGGCTCCGCGTAACCAATCCCCTCAAACGCATAAATATATCGACCACTTACAACTCTCATGTAATATCCCTCGACTTCCCCCAACTCAGTTTGTACTTTCGGCGATTGTAAATACCGTTCAAGAAACTCCGTGTGATTTTCATTGTGGAGTTTAGCTCGGCCTTGTCTAATACTTGGCTTGCTTCCGAACCCTTGGGGCAACAAAACTGTCGGATCTGTTGGCTGCTCCCTCTCCGTGCTCAGAAGACTCATAGACACATTCAGAATGTGCAAAATTCTTGAGAACACTGAACCAAGGTCACCTAACTTCATACTGTCTGATACCCATCAGCTCTCGCAACGGGTTCTCAAGTTCCCAAAATCAGTTCCAAGTTAATCATGTAGAAAGCATAATTTAAAAAAATATTGTCAACAACTTGTGCACAGTTTATAACAGCCACTGGTCAGGTCAAAATAACTCTTATCCACTAATAATTAAAAACATGCTGCACACAATGAGACGGTATTACTACACTGTACTACACTGAGATCACACCGTTAATCTTTCAACGTATTACGTATTATTAAGCATGATCTAATTAATTTAACGCTTGACATTCTGTGCACAGTAAAGAAAATACAAATTCCCTTCATTCTACAAAGAGGCCCTTCCTGTGAATGAGGGGAGAGGATGTTCAAAATGACAAACAGTTCACTTCACTGCACTACCCTTTAATGCATCACAGTATAATGATCAATTCCTGAGCGCAAAACACAGTTTGATCCTTTCCTGAAACTATATCACGATTAACAGCAGTGTTTTAATGTAACCTCGACCAAATTCATTTAATGTTTTGAAGCCGTTGCCATTATTTGCGATATCCACATGAGTGGATTTGTTGAGGAAGAACAATTTATGCAAAAGGATACATAGTGCATCATAGTAATTTGAGGACTGAAGGTAAGATGAGTCTCTTGGACTTTCGGCGTGAGTACTTTAGTGGCATAGTTTACGCCAACACTCCAAGTTAGCCGTTACATTTGATTTGTCTTTACTACTTAGTCTTTTGTCAAAGGAAGGCATACCACATCTAAGTTGGCATACAACGTTTGCTTGAATAGCCCCTTAAATGGAATGAGTGGTGATTTTCTTCAAGGGCCTGAATATGTGAATACAAAAAGCTAGTGCATGGGATGCTTGCAAAAGCCTTGCACAGGTAAAGAATAATAGCAAACGTAGAGTTCATTTACGATCCAAGCTTGTTTTGAATAATACTGTCACTTTGTAACTGCCAACTGCTTAATTTAGATTTTGATTTTATGCTGTTCGTGAAGTCAAAACTGAGCCACGTTATCTAACAAAGAACTGATTATCACCACATCAGTAATGAAAATGAAGGTCCTCTTTACTCTGTTGTCTGTAGTGGCTGTTTCGATCCCGAACTTTTCGTGACGGGCCTGTTTGGTTTAGCAATATGCCTGAATACTGACTACTACGTGCACATTTTCTTGAATAACAATGGGTTTGATGTCAGTTAAGCACGAGCGAGTAGTCCATAGTCTGAGGAGGAATCATCAAAATTTTTATATCCATATCGCTGAGATAAGTGCACATCTGCGGCTTGAAAGACATTAATGAGCTGTTTTTGTAGCATGTGTGGTAAACTGCAAAAAGTATGATTTTTGTGCATTTCTCGCCACATGAAACAATGGAAAAAGTTTGTGGTTTTTTAAGTCCATCTTCATATGAATCATCCATCTTATTTTTGCGCTGACTGGTAAGTATGAGAAAAATAAGGTAATTAATTTGAGCATTCCTAAGAAAACGGAAAATCACACATTAGGTAATTGCGATCAAAAATTTTTGCACACGATATTGCTTCATATTTTGGTGCATGACACGCGCTTTTCAGCATGGAGTTATACCCTTGAAGAACGAGCGGTGTGTTTCTTAATTGTACAAAACAATCCATGTGAACATTGCACCAACGAAATGTACGTCCGAAAACAACTAAAAACTATGTTTTATTCGTCATAACGTGGTTTTGAATATTTCCCAATTAAAAGTGGTTATGTGTGGTGTGAAACACGAAAAACGTCATTTGACGGACTATGGTTGCTTCATTCTTCATCTTCATTCTGCCACGGTTGACGTAAACATCTTCTCGATATCGCAACATTCGCGACTGTTTTTAGTATATGTACTAANTTCTCGATATCGCAACATTCGCGACTGTTTTTAGTATATGTACTAATGTGAATGAAATTGTCTTTAACTCTACTTTTTTGTCGCATTCGCATCAATATCAAAAGGAATATTCATGCTTGGCTAGGAAGAGTTTTATGATGACATTTATTTCAAGTAAGAACAGCGCTTCCACAAAAACAAGCTATTTACAATTACATATTTTTTTTAAAATTTCATGGATTGTTGTGTTTAAAAGTGCATGAAAATAAATTACATGTCATAAGTGGATCATGTTGAACAAATAATTGCATACAGTCACGCAGGTAGATTATTTTGGTTTTAAGTATTGCATCAATTCAATTAGCTTTTAAAATCGTATGCTGCTCAGACAATACAGACAAATACGTGTTGGATATTCAATTTGATAATTCTAGCAATTAGCTATAAGGAATGTGAGAATGGAGTAGCGAAGCAATGCAAGGAGGGAAATTAGCTTGAGTAACACTTTCAGGGAGTATACTTTCAAACCATAATATGAACACTTGTAACATTATGTAAACATAAACTTATGCTTACCATAACCTAATCTGAAGTAACCAATTACATAATTCAATACATTATCATGAGGCAACTGCTGACCCTTGTAAGAAGTATGTCCTTGACTTCTCTTTTATCTTGTGAATTTGTAGTAAGCACCGTCGTAGGTCATCAAGATATCATTTTATACTTTTTATGCAACAGATACCCTACAAACAAATGCATAGATTTTAGATCACACCACTGCACGGAATGAGTACAAATTCCAATCATTTATTTCGTATGAAAAACATTGTTCGATGTACACAGTCACAGATATATGTATTTCGTTTTTCACAATTCAGAAAAAAATATTACTCGGCACTCCGAAAACTACAATTACGTCGTTTTCCTGTCTTAATCGTGTAACAAATGAATAACAACTACAAGACATGTAATAGCTCAGAAAACAACCAAAATCGTCGATAATATAATTGTGGTAACGAATGGTTAGTTGACTGCGTGGGAAGTAGGAAAGCTAGTTGAACCTAGCTTTGATTTCCCTCAACAATGAAATGATAGAAACATCATTACCATCATACTCGAATTATCTAAAGTTAGCTTATTATTATGGTATCGAGAATCAGCTTAGTCGAAGTAATTACTCTGAAATAATACATGAATTCGTATGTAGCGGAGTAATATTTCCGGCATTCCTTTGTAGGATGAAATATTAATAGGATTTAGGATAAATAACAATTTGGGACAGTAAATTAAGGGGGCATTTTTGTTTCACCAACGTTTATACGGCAAGTATTTTCCACTCATTACAATACGCACACGATCTCCAGCAGGATCCTCTTCCTTTTCTACCTCCATTTTGAAATCAATGGCACTCATGATACCATCGCCAAATTTCTCTTGAATCAATTCCTTAATTGTTTGTCCATATACCAGAGTAACCTCTTGCAGACGATAAATGCAAGGGTCCTGGATCAGAACGCCGACAGGAACCTGGGCTTTCACAGGAGGTTCCATTAAAATCGATTTCAAAACACTACAATCCTCTGGTTGCAAATACGCCACTAGCTTCGCAGCAGAGTGTTCATCCATTGAGGCCTCCCCTAGAAATTCAAAGGATAAAACATGCAACGGTTTGGAATTTCAGGTGAATGAAAATTCAGGTAGACACTAGATACTATGAACAGAGCCTTGTTAAAGCTTCCATCCTCACCTAAACAACATGCAGTTACCCATACGGGTGAGCGGCCCACGGCGGAAGCCATCCCTTCCCAGGTCAAATTCCTACTTTTTTTTATATCAAGAATTTGTTGGGTTCCTTGACGTTTTCTCTGCACCAATATGTCAACGCTACTATTTGATGTAGGAATTGACATTTTGAAAGGCTCCTGTTTACTTTAGGGTATTCTTTGGAGTCGGGATTTCTTAATTGCACAATCTTTTTTTCTTCACTCGAGCTTGCAGTTGGCGACTTGCCTCTAGACGCTCTATATCGTCCAGTAATATTGAGTTAAATAATTTCTCAGTTCACAGAACAAGTTGATGCGCGACTGTGGTTAAATAAGCCTGTACGGTATTCTATGTATATTGACTCTGATCGGCTCGAGTACTCTAATGAAAGGAAGTGTAAGCATCTTGCACATCGTACAGAATAATAAAGGAATAAAGTAAGTGGTTAAAGTGTTTCTTTATTTCATAGTTCATTCTCACACACAAAATGCTATGCACTGTCCACGGAAAAGGAATGGTAATGAAAGGTAATGTCTTCACATATAGAACATGGCGTATGTATAAAGTATGCTTCATTTGTTAGAAGAATTTTCATAAAATTAGAGATTATTTATTTAATTACGACAACGAAGTATCAATATGTATAAGTGGTGGAGTTGTAACATCAAGGCTCGTCGTAACAAACTAACTATTTCAGTGGCCTGAAACGTGTTACTCAAGTTAGATCAGAGTGTGCGTTAAGTATAAAAAAGGTTGGAAAGTGGACATGCATGAAAATGGAAACGGAACATGAACAAATATCAGGAAAAAAAATCTTTCGCGAAGACTTCCCCAAGTAACATTTGTCAGAATGTCAAAGAAAGGTTAGGAACATGATCCCAAAAGTCTGAAAAAAACATTAAGTCCAGATTACCTACAGGTCATAGTTTAGTAGAATATGATAGACAATGTTTATTATCCCCTTGACTTACTCATTCTCTCGGTGAAAGGTTCGGAAATCATGAAGTCCACTTTGTCAATATTGTAATACTCCAAGGCACCATCATTCACTGGTACAGGGGTCCATTCACAAACTTGATTTCGGTATGAAGGAACTCTTCAAAAAATAATTTATAATTTTTACATTTAAGTTTTCTAAATTGTCAATATAATATTGTATCTCCTTCTCCTCCTGATTTATCATATCAGAATACCCACCCAGTTTTCACAAAATTTGCCCAAAGAGTGACCATTTTCTCAATCATAAATTCTGCAGGAGAGCCAGGACATATTTTGGAGTAGAAGATCTTGTGATTCATCAAGTACTGCAGTTCATCTGAAAAGTAACGTTAAAAATGCTTTATATTGTTAAGCCTGTGATGTTTATCCGTAAACGATTGACTTGTATGTATACCTGCGTGACACGCTCCATATGTCTCTCTTACGTCGAAGCCGTTGCAATAGCTAAATTCGCTACTGTATGCGAAATTGTACAGGTAAATTTTATTGGTGGGATCTTTAATCATTGCGCGATGGATTAAAGCAGTTTTTCGAGTTGGGTATATGAAGAGACGGTCTGAGATCATGTTCGTTAATCGTTCTCGCGCATCAACGCTGTCGGCAAATACGATTGGCCTGGAATCAAAGTAAAACCTTCGAACGTTCTTCGCAAATTCATCGTGTTGGTGAACGGTTTCCTTTTTGTACATCAGATGCATCGGCAACTCTTGGGACCAGTGGTCATTCAGAGCCTTCAATTTAACCGAGTCTCGGAGAATCGCTTCAAAATGGTAAACAACGTTCACTCATATTCATGTTTGTCGATAACTTCATATTTGCACATAAATAATTTTTCATCGTAATTCTTATGTCGTACGGAGTGATCTGTAAAGCCCTTCTTTTTCGTTGATTCCCAAAATCAAAGGCACTTCGTTAGTAATCGATTTACCGCTGGATAATAAAAGTAATGGCTCCTCGGTAAGAAACTTATTCGGGTTTCTTGGTCCAGACTCGATGGATGGGGCGAAGTGTATTAATGGAAAATCGGCTCCGATTGTCTGCAACAGTAAATGTTTAAAAGAAAGAAAAAGTTATCTTGTGTGTAATGATTAACTAGTCTGTACTCTAATGAACCCGGCTCTATTGTCTTAAGTATTACCTCAATATTTATTCTTTGAGCTGCGATGGCACGTCCATCAAGTTTCTTCAGTTTAGTTAAGATTTCAGTCTTACTGGCGTTATGGGAAAGTCCATTCAAGTCCAGTTGCTTCAAAAGTTTCTTCACCTTCTCTGCTGGTGAACGGTTGAATGCCCAAGGTGAGAGCGCATTTCCGGATTGCATAATTGCTTTTGAGAACAGACCTACCCAGATATCGAGATGATTTAGTCGGAGTTAGCTTCGAAAATGTTTCCCCGAAAACTTTTGTTGCAATTTCAATTGAGAGGATAATATTTAAATGCATACCTGAGCTCAACGGAGAAAGCATGTGCAAATGCACACAAGCCGCACCTGTAATTTGATGTGTTGCGCAGTTAAATCAGAGGGATTGGAAATGTCTTAAAATATTGAATCTCCCTTACCCGCAGAGTTTCCCATGATGGTCACATTGTGTTTATCTCCGGCGAAATGAATAATGTTTTCCTGGATCCATTTGAGTGCCATGACTTGATCGTGTAAGCCAAGGTTGGCGATACCGTCTCCACTATTTAGAAATCCTTGATAACAAAATTTTTAACTAAAATACGAAAACATGACATCATATATGGGTCTGAAACTAATAATTACCCAATGCGCCAAGTCGATAATTCACAGTAACTAATATGACGTCTTCATCGACTAGAAACTTATTCCCGTACAAATCACCACCACCCGCATAAAATCCACCACCATGAAAGAAGACTACCACCTAAAATCATACCAAAGCTTTTATGTTTTGATGGATCATGGATATTTAAACGTTTCCTTCTAGTAATTATCGTGTTTCTCTTACTGGATAACTTTCCTTAGGCACAGATAGTGAGCGGCCCCTTAAATCATTTTCTTCACGCATCTGAAACTATGAACATTAGGCAATCAATATGTATTCTATGCTTTCCAGAGCTCTTATTGTCAACATCTATGACAGTTTGACACTTACCAGTGGTGTGAAGATGTTTAAAAAGTGGCAATTCTCAGATCCAATTATCTTTTTTGTAAATGTGTTAATTTGAATACACCTCTCTCTTGCTCTCGTAGCAATAAGGACACCGTTCCAGTCTTCCCATTTCTTGGGAAGCTACAATGCAGAACAAAGATTGAAACAAAAGTGTTTACACGATAGCACCATGTACAATAGCTGAATATATTGTTTTAAAACCTCAAATCGTTCCGCTGAGCCATACGGAATTCCATAAAAGCCATAGTATTGTTTTTTCTTCCGACTTTCCAAAATAAAACCTTCCAAAACACCTTGTGGAATTCGAATCCTTGGGTTATCACTATCACCTTCTGCGCAATACATATTCAGATTCAGAAACTAATGGTTCTTCAAGATCAGCTTCCGATTAGAACCTTCACTGTAGTTAGAAATTTTTAAGGTAATTCACAATTTTAGCTGATATAATGTAATATATAATAGTAATGGATGATAATTCCTCTTGACATAAACTGCTGAATCTAGTATGAGTAAACGAGTGCACAAAAACATGAAAATAAGATAGCAAAATAATAGTCTCTGGTCACTTTAGGGGGGATATTTAGTAAATCGACGATTATAAATTCAAAGCTCAACATCGGTTTGTATATGTAAACATAAGAGCGTAAAAAACAAAAAGCTAACACAAAACAACGCAATCCGTCACCTCTCTAACATGCTGTCCAACCTCTAACCGTGCACTTTTGATTCTGAGATAATAGCTCACTTTTTTCAGTGGCAGGCAGTGCATGCTATGACTGTTACATTTGCGACGAGTTTGTCTTGTGTCGCTTTAGCCGAGTTTTTGCTGAGTTTCTAGATATGTGCTGCAAGTACACATGAAAATCTCTTCCAACGTAATGTTATCTGCAGTACAATGCCAGTGGCCCCTAAAGGAAAGAAAAGGCTGCACTAAGCCATTCTCATCTTTCCTCAAATACAACGCATTGCTGTTTCGTATAAATGATAAACAAGCAAACAACAACGCTGCGTTCTGCAAGGAAAGTACCTAATACGTAGTATTACTCTTGTTAGCTTTAAAAAGTTACAAATTTTTGTTTCAGGTGGTAGGACGATGATGATAATGGTTACAGATCAAGTTATTGGGCAAGAAAATCGGTTATTTTACGATTCATTTGGGTTTATTTTTCTACATTTTTCTTGTTCTTTTTAGACTATAGACACTAGTTCTTAGCTTTTTCGGGATTTATAGTTACGATTAAATGTATAGGGTAGTTGTTCTTTGGCCATGTATTCAAACGACAATATATGCGGTCACCAGAAACTTGGGTGCTCTCGCGATATTCATCTGGTTCATGACATACCTTCGCCAATGTCTTGCTGTTCACTGAAACACGCTCCATTTCACCGTTTTAAAAACAGTCATGTGGACAAAGGTCATCAAGACGAACTACATGTTGTATTTCTTTCTGCTCACGACATGCAAAAAATTTCGCTGAATGGGTTACCATAAAGGAAATACACGAAAAACATAAGCTTACTACGACTGACTTTTTGTACTGGTACATGAACGCTCAGGAATTTTCACCCAATTTTATGGGAACATTTCTCTAGGATCCATTTCCATTCCGAATCAAATGCAATAATATATGTAATGGTTATGCTTTCGATGAAAATAAAATTGTCAGTTTCCAAACATTGTCAATTGTACTATAGTATTGTTAGAATTCTCGAAGCATGATGTTTACAGTAAACCAACGTGTCATATTTAACTCATGCATACAACAATTTCGAAATAAATTTCATTATGACATAGCAGACAGTAGACAGCTAATTGCAAGCGCAACAGCGACGAATAAATATTAGAAAAGCTAATACTCGGTGATAAAAATAAATGATAATGGATATGATTTGTTCATTTAAGAAGATTAACAAATATAATCGTTTCTTGAAAATACTTCGACCTTTATTTCCAGAATTTGGTATGATGACTCAATTTACATTTCGTAAAGAAAAGTTTAATGTCGAACACAAACTCGTTGTGTATTATTTCCGAAGTAATGGATCTCCCTCTCTTCTGATGAAAAATGTACGAAAATTCGATCACAGTTCGCACCAGATAAGTATACACTAATTTCTCTGCTCCTAGATAAACAATCTGGGCTCATCTAGAGATGAAATATACCTATATAAACTTGAGAACTGTACCCCCAAAGCCAAAAAAGATTATTCCTGCTAAAAAATTTATCTTCTTTGCAAGGATCGCTTCTCCCATTCCCGTTATGACTCGTTCTGCTTCCAAATAACCTGCTTCAGAAATGATAAATTATAGCGAGAGGAGCATAAATAAGTTATTGCTTTTCTTTACAATATTATGTTAATATAAAACTAAATAGTTCTTTGGCATTTTTTATATATGTACATTTAACAATTGACACATTACAGTATATACTTCAGCTAAGCTTGATTGACATTTGTTATAAAATGAATGGTATAAAAAGTATAGTTATTTTAATACTACTAATACAAGGGTTCGATATCTTTTGCTCTGAAGATGAAATAGAGCTGATGCTTTAGTATCGTTTGCCGCACAGCTCAGAATACTACATTACATGAAAATTTGATAAACAATGCGCTTTCGGTATTATATAAATGGTAGTTTTAGTTTTTACCTATTGCAATTAAATAACCAACTTTGGTAAGATTATGTGACTCATTTAGCTGTTAATAACATTGATTTAGAACTCCTTTGAATAAACAACATTGGGAATAGTTTCAGCTGGAATACTTCTTTCCCGTTGCTCAGTATCCCTCACGAGTCTAGCACCTCTCTTGAATCCACTTCGATCCAGGAACATCTTCACAGCGAGTTTGTATTCCTCAGGATACCTACGCATGTGCCCTACATGTGAGGTGTTATTCCAGTATTTGTTGGAGCAAGCGATTCCGTATGATCCCCATATTTTCTGAATGTCCTGAATTACATCAATGGTACTGATCTGATCGATTTCTGATGCCAAAAATAAAGCCGGTGCATCTAATGGCTTATTATAAAAGTACTCGTGCGCTTCATCGTAGTATTTAGTGGCAATATCGTAAAACGCTTTCAAGTGGAAGTCAATATAGTTTTGCATAGATTTTTGAAGGAATGGTGACTTCATGAAGACTGATTTAGAAACTCCAATAGAAATTCCGTTGACGTCTACGACCGAGTCCCAGATTTGTGCAGTCATTGTTTTCATTAAATCCTGAGACCTGCCACTTTGATCAGTGTGCATATACTTCAACATTTGTGCAAAAACGTAGCCACCGACAGAGAATCCATGGATTAGCTTCTTTTCATGGTCACTACTTAGCAAAGATGGAAGGATTTCATTTCTAATGATGGGATCAGCACGAGTAGGAAGCAGCAACTGCCATGGTGTGATTCTGATCGTGAGAACGTCAAACCCTTGATCCATGTAAAATTTTGCATACTTATTGACGGCGTTGTTTTTTGCTGCCAACCAACACAGCATAACTGCCAACGGTCTGCCTTCCGATGAATATTGTGATAAATCGGGGCGATTTCTCAAGTGTTTAGTGGAACCATTCGTCATAAGGGTAACTGCCGGTGTTAGTTGTTTTGTTGAAAAGTTTTTGACCACGACGTACTTCGTCAGCCCAATGCACCCGTGGGTTCTTGCAGATGGACTCAGCAAGGTCTTTGCTGCTGGCGTTATAAACATAGACATGATATTCCGCGACATTATGACGGTGGTAACTATCTGGAAAAAAGGAAAACATAAAACAAATAAGAAGGAGTCTATTACACGTAGCTATTACATTAAAATGTTGTTCAGTAAAAGTTGGTGTAAAAATATTGTACCAACGAGTTCAATATAAGATTACAGTTTAAATAAAATTATCTGAGAAACTTCCCTTTTTTATTTCTCACAATCGTATCCTGGCACGATATTACATCCAATAATTGATAGTATTTTTTCGTGTGCGTATGAAATACCAACAAAATTCTAATATTTCACATTATAAAGAATTTGTTTTCACCACTATTTGACCTTGCACAAGCCTATGTATTATCATCAATTCAATCTGTAGTATTCTAGCCAAGCTTGTTGCTGATTTTTCATGATATGCAGTACATTAGGCTGACGGATTCACAACACATTAACATCAGTTAACATAATTGACATTTAGTAATAGATACATGTAAGTGGCATGACATGACATGACTGTCAGGTTTTATAGTAAAGTTGCAAACGATTCTTTCATTTCATAAAAACTCCTCGTGATCTCAAAAACAGAGTAATGATTGTGTGACGAGATCTCGTACGGATTAAGATTATTGTGTCATCCATATTAAAGCTCAAAGAAAAATAATGTTTCTCGAAAGTTGCTGAGCTGAGACTAAATGGTAGCTTGAAAACAATAAAAATCGCATGAGACCTTTGATATATTCTAGTCCACTTCGAATTTGGGACTGCACATTATGTATAGTCCACGTTCACTAAAATTGGCTGCCACAGAATAAATTCTTTTTACGATTCCAAGCGATAGCATGTACACGTCAATACAATTTTTGACAAACTGAACAAATCAAATGTATATGTAATTATAATTAGCCGCTTGGATGTCATTAACCCACATAGTCTCCTTGCAAAATAGTAAACAAAACTAAGACCCTTGCAAAAGTTGCAATTTCCTTTTTTTCCACAGAATGGCACTCATCCCACTAATCATCATCATCATCATTCTATCTCGTACGATAGTATATAGCAGCAACAAAGACCATCGTACGATGCTCAGACAAAGCCTTCATTGGCCGACAGTTTAAATGCAACAATTCGCAGGCGCAAATAAGTGCTCATGCAATGGGTAGTTCGTGCATGAAAGGCAATCGAACGATGCTTGTGGTTCCCAATAATTCCCTCACTTATTCTCCCCTCCTCGCTGTCAATTTTTTATTTTCCCTTCTTATGTATCATTTTTCGATCAAAGTTTTGAAAATAAGAACAGAAAATAAATAACTTATGCAGGTTTGTCGAAAATGATTGCTTTGCAAAGCTACATCAGAATCAGAAAAGTTGTTTTAGTTAATGGCAATTTCTGCCCGCTTCTACAAAAGCTAGATTTTTTCAAGTCTTGAGACCATGTAGTGTGGGATAGGCCTTACATTTCCCCTAAAAACTTATAGCATGATCATGAGCTCAGATCGTGACCAAACTTCCTATGTCCTTGAACAACATATTCCACTGTCACTTTCTTTCCAGAAGGCTTTCTCTGAAAAACTTTACGATGTACGACTTTTTACTTTCCCACTTCCTTAAAACGGCAAGTTTTGATATTACTCAAAATAGTCTGTAAAAAGATGTATTTCTTCAGGCTAAACTGTTATGAGTAAAATATAGCACACGTTTGCAAGTATTTAAGTCACGTTTTTTAAAATTTCATCTTATTTTTACCGGAAACTATCCTGACTTATGTGCTAACTCCTAGGAAAAATTAATTTACATATTTCTCAAAATATAAATATTTTAAAACTTACCGGTAGTAAATGAGTTTTCAGTCGCAATTAAGTATTCGCCACAATAGCTTGGTTTTGAGTTTGATTTCCCAGTAAAACTTATATTTTGATTTCACAAGTGACAACAAGTATTACACTTCACCATACCTCTTTTCAGGTGCTAAGTACCTTCATACCAGTCCAGCTCAGAAGCTTCAGAAGAATAGCGGGCTATTTCACGAAGACGGTTTACTTTTGTACCGAAAATCGAAATGTCGAATTTTATGCAGCAGCAAATGTGTCAGGACTTGGGATGCAAGTCTCAGATATAGTATATATAATAGCAGCGTTCCGTCGCTCGACGAATGCTTGAGCTTTTTTGCAAATTCGCGAAAAAGGCAAGCGTCTATATTCTCGCTACGGACAAAGTTATAATATTACTTTGTATAATAGTCAATAGTATGCTGAATACATACAATGTTGGTAGTGAAGTAGCCTCACATGTTCATTTTAGGCTTTGTGTTAGCCGTGAACATGGTTATGGTGTGCAAAATTGCTTTGCCTTTGGGTATGACACCATCATCAGATCCCTGCGTGAGAGTTCACCTGATGTGCATGTGCTCGGCTCACTTTGAATAAATACCATGAAACGTGCAAAACTTTACACGATAGTAAGGTTACATGCATGCATACGGCGGGTAAATGGGAAAAGAAAACTTAAACGGTCTTGGATTTTAGTGCCGGTTCCACAAAATTATTCTACACCTATAACTAAGTCAAATGAAATTGCTGAGGTTTCACATACTATCCATTAACTATAATCATCATCATTCTTCATTTACCATTGGTATTTTGCAAATGCTACGTCAAGTGACATAACTTTCAATCTTTATCCAGTCACAACAATTTCCAAGAGGTTTGACATTTGAGGATAAGGTAACACCGTTCATAGTTGTCGTAGGTCAGGCTATATCAGTTAAAATTTATTCTCTTCGCCCATGCCTTTGTGTAATCTAAATCGAATCAAGCCTTTGTGTAATACGGTTTTAACTTGTCTTTGTAAAATTTTCGCTACCATTGCGAAGTAATATGAGTGATATGGATTCATTTCTTTTGTACTATTGTAAAGACCATGAACGTTTCACGTGAAGTCTTATAGTTCGTTGTATTTAGGATGCAACTTAAGACCGGCTCGGATACGCCACTGCGCTTATTCATACCATGCAGATGTGGTAGGTCACCTTGCTATCACGTGAACAAGCATCCTACATCCTAATAATTTTTTTATCGCGTAGAAATTTTGTTTTGCGGAAAGCCCATTGGGATAAACACGCAAAGTAGAACTCTTTTATACTAATGCTGCTCTGGTGCATGCAACTGAGTATGATGCACTTGCAATTTGTACAATAGGAAACAAAACAGCTTTGTGTAAATCATCTTAAATACACGCATACTTAATATATAATATTTTCTGTATTATACGATTCATATGTGCAAAATACGCATATTATTTCTCTGCAAAGAGCGGAACATTTTAATGTGTGTCGTACTGGAAAGAAAATTACATTTCGACAACATTTTGCATATCCTGAAAGCAAATCATATCTTTACGTAGATTTGCACGCAAACACGTGCATTATACGTGATTTTCGATTTTTTGATAGGTTTGGAGTGTTATTAAGGAGCTCGAAAATACAAAAATTTGAATTTAGCACTGCCAAAAAATACAATCCATCAAAAAGTTCCCTTGCTTCTCTACTTTATAGATTATAAATAAAAATCCCAACGGAAAATGTTTAAAAAATATTCATAAAGTACACATAAAAGACATTCAACCTGTTGTGCTTAAATTGATATAATATTTTTGATTCCATGTTTTAGTCTCATTTACTGCGAAAGTGCTGACTCGGAGAAATCCACTTTCAAAATACGAAGATTGATTATTGTTTTTTTTTTGAAGAGCGTCGATGAGGGAATAGTTGTTAGCTACTCAAAGGCTTAGCTTCTGTCGAAAATTATTTTCACAGTTGATGTTCTGCTGAAACTGGGGCTTCATCCCAAACATCAGGCACAGGCGTGATCTATGGTATAAGTACCAATTCATCATTTTGTCAGTGCAAACAGTGCCATTTGAAGGAACTCTGAATTTGTCATGTAGTTGTTGCTTGTTCTGGAAATAATTGCCTCTTTGCTACTCGACTCATGGAAATGTGAAATCTGAAATGTAAAAGGTTTTATGACTTTACGCGCGTGCAAAATGTATGCGTACACATCAGAATATACCATTACTGATTTCCATTCTTCGTTTAACGTAAATTTCCTCCAGTAATTTAAAAAAAATTAAATTGTAAATTAAAAGTTTCTTTGACTCAACAAATTGCCATCCAAGCCATGACTTTTAATCGAACTCCAAGAAACATGCTTTCGTTGTCGGTAGAAGGGATTCCAAATCAAATATACCCGCATGACTTATTATGACTTTTATCTCGTCCGCGAATTTCTTGATTGAATACAAGTTTAAAAGCATGCGACAATTTTTTAAAATAAATATGATCAATATCTACGAAGAAGGTTGATGACATTATACTAACGCCTAAACACTATGTGAGGTGGTACATCATTTGTACTACCTACACACAATTATTACTTTATGTTTGTGTTACAATATTGAGGTTTTAATGAAGTTTTGACTTCATTTGCTCAGTATATGACCAGTCAAATAGTTTTTTGCGTAACTGCGTATGTATTTGTCCCTAATTACTTTGAAAAATCTGAGTGACCCACAATTGGCTTGATTGCGATGCGATGGGATTGCACCCAGCAAACTCACAATCCATGGTATAACTATAATATAGCGTTTCATCATCATCACGAATGGCAGGCCAAACCAATACTGTCCACGCAGAAAATTATTTTTAGCATAAAATGACAGCTCATACGCATTTGTATTTATCGACCTGCAGTATAAAATAAAACCCCAAAAATCAAAGCACATTTAAGCTTCATAAGTTTACAGGTCAGCTTGAAACAACTAGAATCCATATTAATGTTTCCAATCTCCGTTGCAAAAATTATGGGAACAATTAAAGTCAACCCCGGGGACCTCTGTCGTGTGGTTGCACCTGCTGGAAAAGGAGCAGCCCAAAACTTGCCATTGATAAAAGCATACGTGGAGTCGCTTGACCTTCGGGTACAAATCACGGATAATCTGTACAACAACGATGAACCGTTTTACTCAAACTTTGACGAGTTTCGTGCAAACGACCTCATTTCCGCTATTCTTAACGAAGATTGCAAAGTAATTTGGTGCATTCGCGGAGGATCAGGTAACATTTTGAAGTCATCGGGCGGGGCAAATCTATTATGTCACTGTATGATATTGAGAGTGTACAATTTTCACAGGAAGCAACAGACTTATTCAATACCTCGAAGAGCGTCTGCCCGAGAAAGCACCAACTCCCAAACTACTAATTGGTTACAGCGATATCACTGTACTCCACACGTATTTGCAAAAGAGGTACAACTGGCGTACCATTCATGGTGCTATGTTGGAAGCTATTGTAGATGGCACATATAACCAGGCCTCCGATAGCGTCTTGTCACTTGTCAGCCTAATTTTTGAGCGTGTATCTGCCATTTGTTATCCTTCGCTAACACGACTCGATGATGGAAAACCATTAGAAGCCCCCGTGAACGCAATTTTAACAGGAGGGAACCTGACCCTAGTGCAAGCAAGCATCGGCACACTTTGGGAAATTCAAACTGCAAACAAAATTGTCTTTCTTGAAGATATAAGCGTGGCAGCATACTTCTTGGAGCGAGTCCTTGAACATGTCCTCCAGAGTGGTTTGCTTCGAAACGTCAAAGCAATCGTATTTGGCGATTTTACGAATGCTGACAGCCAAGAGTTGATTCGCTTCGTTCTAAGACGATTTGCAAATGATGCTCGGGTTCCATGTCCTGTATTTGTTGTGTCAGGAATTGGTCATGGACCAATTAACATTCCGTTGCCCTTAAACACGGTGGCTGAAATCCGATTGGATCAAGCTAATGCGCAGTACCTATTATGTGACTCAGCACCAACTTCAACAATATAATAAGTACAACGGTTCGAGTAGGTGCATGTTTTATGCGAGCCTAAATACATCTAGCAGGACTTTATTCATAGCATTAGCGGATACCGTTATTTTAAAATAAGACATAAAATATATAGTTTTGCGCTTATATGATCACATTTAAAATTTATGCAACATGCACACAGAGCTTTTTTTAATAGAAAACCTATTGTACATGCATACCTCACGTTTCTTTACATCAATTATATAATTTTTCAAGAAGTTTGTGTCGGTTGAATATAAAAATATCTCTGTGGAGTCATTCTGTCGGAGATTGATCCGTTGATATGAGTTTCTTCACAAAATCGTCGAATATGACCATATCTGTTTCAAAAGACTTTAAATCTGCATCT
The DNA here is from genome assembly GCA_019593645.1 of Akabosia matsudoensis. Classification (NCBI taxonomy): domain Eukaryota; kingdom Metazoa; phylum Arthropoda; class Collembola; order Entomobryomorpha; family Paronellidae; genus Akabosia; species Akabosia matsudoensis. Next base: position 1,611 of record VICI01000994.1, on the reverse strand, counting down.
GTGATGAGGGACCCTGACTCATCCCCAGTAGGTGGAGGAGGTAAACTTTCCAATGAAACAGGCGCTTGTTGAACCTCCTGGAAGAACTGGATAGGGTCAGAGCTATCCACCGTCCCTGACGAAGAGCTTCCACCACCAGCGAACGGTAGGGCTTTCTATAATATAATATAGTTCAAACTACTGTTAATAATCTGAAGCTGAATACATACTACCTATCACAAATCTGAATAATAGCAATTTACCAAATCGACGAGAACAAAGTCATTACTAGATTCGTCTTGCTCTGTGCAAACAGTCTGTAGTGCCTCAGTCTCCTCGTTTGTGAGGGTTTTGGAAGTCTGTTGATTAGCTAAAGTGTGTGCATTGTTTTTGCGATTCTCATTTTGCTCTTGGAGACCTTTCTGAAGAATCATAGAACGCTTCAACAGTAGACCTAAGGGATCATCTATATCAGCCTCCTCATCTATCGGACTAAACAATGTCGCATCATCAACGAAAGCAGCAGCTAAATGCTTTTTGGCTGTCGCAACTGGAGACGAAGATGGACTTCCACTAAATTTAGGGCTTCCGGGAACAAGGGGTCTCAAATTTTCCCGTCCTGTCACCCCAAATGTGACTGGAGTACTTCTATTCCTTTGTCTGCCCAATCCTTTTAGTCCAGGACTACAACATGAGAATCAGTATTTCAACGTGAAAAATTTTATAATCTTAATTAAACGTCCATGACATGAATTTTAAAAATGGTTTTACAAACCTGTCCAAGAGATTATTCTCGGCAGAATAGTGGTCTGATTTTATCATCAATTTATTCATAGGATTCGTTGACGATGTACCAACAATAAAGGGTGCACAACATCCTTGGCTTAAATTAGAGGACAGTTCCATTTTAGTTCGGTATGCTAGTTCCAATGTCAGCGTCCCGTAAGGTGTAACTACCTACAAGTCAAAAAATCCTCTTATCATTAGTAAACTATGGATAATTTTTTTTTCTTCTTTGTTTTCACTTACATTTCCTAGTTGGTTGAACTTGTACCCGTCTCCGAGGACATTGGTATAATCAATGTACTCGTGAAGCATGCCATTCTCCCCGCTGTCCTTTGGCGGAGATGAGGCTCCTTGAGGTAAATCTTTACCTTTCGGTTTAAAGAACCCCGCCCTGTCCCCCTTAAAGAGGGATATGGCTGAGAAAACGTTGTAGTACAATTTAAATTCGTCATCGTCACTCAGGCTGAGCTTTCTACTTAATTTGTATGCAGGCAAACTTCTCGTAACGCACAGTAAACTTTTCAAAAGCAAACTCATTCGATTATAAACATTGTATATTACTCGGGATGAATTATTCGGGCTGGAATCAGAGCCCCGATCATACAAAATAGACCACAACTCGAGCACTAGCTTAGTATTTGGATCTGTCACTGACTGTAAACTTATTTCAATCACGATCGGGATCTCACTGGACTGACTTTTGAGCACATCCTTGGTTTGCTCTAAAACTTCAATGTTGTCCTCAATATTTAGATTAAACTGGAATTTAAAAATTATACACAAATGATAGCTGCATCTTTATAGCTCAAAATCCAGTCATTAAGGTATTTACAAAGAATATTTATG